>NAGG01000839.1:0-42844 GCA_003031705.1 Calonectria naviculata | reverse complement strand
TTAAGAGACAGCTCCCTCTGAAAACGAAAACTCAAAACACCAACGAATTGTAGAAAAAGAGGAATTTTCCTACCACTACCCCTCCTTACTCTTGATTTCGGACCACTAGTCTATAAAGACCTGAGAATTCTCCCGGAAAATGGAAGCTCGCTCTCAATCTTTACTCGAAAACTCCGCAACTGCCGTTAGTGGCTCAGATAACGAATCGGCCCCCGACAAAGGACAGCAGCCACACAGACAGAGAGGCCACGAAGAACTGGAAGAGAGTCAAAACGCCCATCAAGAAGCAGACCAGAGTCAAACAGGCTCGGAAGAAGAGGGCGGAGAGTACGACGAAGAAATAGACCAGGGCCAAGAAGACCGTGAAGAAATGCATGGCAACCAGAATTATGACGACGAATCAATTCAGAGCCAGGAAGCCCCCGAGCATAGGGATGAAGATGAAGAACATTTACATCCTCCTTCTCCAATTCTCTATCTGTTAATCTTTGTCTGTGCTGGGATTTATATTTTTCCAATGCCTGAGTATGGACCGATCCAAGGACTTCTACTCAAAACTGCCCTTGTGGTCGCATTCTTCTTTTTAGGCGTCATATTTGAGATCGCGCAGCACAATGATCCCCGCAATGTATGTATTAATTCTATTTGAAATTCTTCCGCGGTGCTAATATTCCTCATAGTCGCTACGGATGCTTCTCACAGGACGATTGCGGATCAGCGAACTACCTTATATGCACTAAACGAAATCCCCGCAAAGTATTTTTCATTACGTGGCTAGGCTTAATACTCAATAAATCTTAGTTGCCTTATTGCCCCTATCTAAAAATTCCAGTGCTGGACTTGGTAATTGAAGTCTTTGCGGATCAGTCCCAGTCCAGTGACAGCGTTGCAATGCCACGATGCAGAGCCCACCACACATACAGGTGTGCCAGAGGGCAATTGCAGCGACTGGTCTATTGCAGCTTTATTTATGTACTCTTGAGATGCTAAATAATGCATCCAATCCAGTCCATTTTCCTTCCACCAAGGAAAATGGACGTGTTACCTGGGCCACCAACTGCTGCACGGCCATGCTGCCAAGGACTACTACCATTGCACCACATGACACCTTCTAGCGCAACAAACAGCTACAGGGCACAGTAAAAACTTAGGCATGACCGAGCAAGTTTCTACCAAACATCCACCGCGCCCGCAGGACCATTTCACCACCATCTCCGTAATTGAACATGAAGCATGTGATCCTTCATCGTGGGTAGTGAATCATTTCTAACCGGCGACGCTGTCATACTCCCTCCACAGCGTTGCAGTGATACTAGGAGCGTAAGGTGCATGTCATGATAACCCAATAGTACTCTTTCTCATGAGGACGCGGTATGCCACAGCAAAACATAAATTCCGGGATGAGCACACGGGAGATGTCAGTGAACAAGTAACTAAAAACTACTAATACAAAACACCCTCTGCTATTTTCACTCCCAGAGTGGACTCTTTGGCCACGCTCCGAACCCGTCGTCAGATCCATAGACAATCTCCATGACTTTAAAGGCTTCGTCCTTGCGGAATGAGTTAGGCCACCCATGCTCTCGGTAGACCTGCCTAATGTACTGCACATCCAGGTCCTCCATGTTATCCTTTTCCGTACCAGTAACCTGTTCGGTGGATATATGATCGTCTCGTTCCTCCACATCCGCAGCATCTAGAGTTGTCCGACCTGGCCAGGGAATAATCCGCAGGCTGCGATAGTCTTCTTTCAGCTTCTCGAAAAATTGCTTCACTTCCGTAGGGCCGAGTTGAGTGACCTCAGGGAGATCTTCCGTCATATCCCCCTCCCTTGTATTCAGCCAAAGATCGCAACCGCCGGGTCTAGTGCTGGTTGCAATGCAGACAAAGTGAGCACTGTCAATGCTGTCGTTCGCTGCAACGGAGTAAAATTCAACCCCATCATTGTCCTGATCCTTGATCTTCTGAAAGTCCCCATGAGTGAACGACGAGTAATCTACTACCTTGCATGCGCAGTGAATCTGTGCTTTGCTTTTGCTATCGAAATACGGTAGGTAGCGTAGGACTTGGGTAACAAAATCTGACTTGAAGTCTTTGCACACTTCATCTGTTATACTTGGCCACCCCCCAGGAGGCGGGATTTTAAGATCCGCAGCATCATAGTGTAATGTGGTGAGGAATTTGTAAAAATCAACAAAAATCTCTCCAAGCTCTTCGGCTGTGTAGGTTGGAGTGTCGGTGATATGCGACTCGTCCGAATATGACTCGTCCGAAGATATCTCATCATTCATTTCCTGATCTGAACACGAGGGCGGTGGGCTTTCTGGCTGTTCGGGGGCGGAACACATAGCTGCTCAGGGTGTTTCTTGTATTTTCAGATGATGATTTATTTTGAAAAAGATTAGAGAGTTCTAGGGCATTCAAAATGAACCACCAACAACCTTTATACATACATTTTCGTCCTTGTTATCCGTAAAACAAGCTTCATATTCAGGCAGGTGATCCAGGAACCAAGCCATAAAGGGAGCATAAAAATAGGGTTTGATGTATAAAGGCAAATCTTGTGGCCATCTATCATGGATGCTTAAATATTAAGTTGATTGTTCTTTTGGTCATGGCCAAACCTATCATTAACCCCTATTTGTATGCCACCTCCACGGCATAGCTTCTGTATGACCTGATTGAGCCTACAGCTTGTTTTGTTGACCACCAAGAAATAATTGTATCGAGCGCGCTTTTGATTTGGCGATGGACAAAGCTAGCTCATTCCTTTTGGGACTCTCCAGCCAGTGCCACGAGCGGCGGCCAAGCCTGCCGGTGTTAGCAATGAAGGGAAGTCATGTCAACTTGTGAGGGGGTAATTTTGCCTCCGGCTCACTAGGAAAAAGTTTGCACGGTTATCTAAGCTGCAAGGGATTGACTAGTGGGAACAAAAAGACTTTCACGGTTCTTGGACACTATATGTTTGCCACCTGTGTGGCTTGGTTCCTGGATCGCCTGGTTGAGCCTACTGGTGTTTTTTTCTTCACCTTTTTCTTCACTAGAAATAAGCTAAACGCGCAAAAAGATTCCTCACAATTTCCCTGAAACTAGACCATTTTGTCCCTCTTTCTGACCTCCTTTTCTGTCCCAAGAAACATGAAAGCAGCAAAGGTAGTCATCATTATCGCCTCTCTCAAGGTCGCTACTGCATCCATGTTTGAGACAATTTTGCCCACTACAACAGGAACCGACACAAGCGACCCATGGGTGTGCGCAACCCACATTTTCGAGTATTATTTCGACGTACCAAAGCCAACAGGGAAGCTATCGAGTGCATTGAACTCTTACGGACGACACCTGCAATATGGGTGTCAGAGTACAATGACCGATGCTCTTGGAATGGCTACTTGTACCTTCCCTCCAGAGTCAGACTGGTGCAGTTTTTCGGACATTGCGCCAACCACCATTCTGCCAAATTTCTCCTCCTATGGAAGCACTGCTTCCTCATGGTGGGCTAAAAATAGTGACGACGCTATTTCATATGCCAGTCAGTGTCCAAACAAGTGGTTTACGGCTATGAATGCCTTACCTTTCGGTGCGATATGGTTGAATAGCACCATTGCAGTCGCTGGGTGTTTCGATCAAGCCAACTCTGAAGCGCACACCACCCTAGAGTCGGAAACCATCACTAAAACAGCTACTGCGGTGGCTGGCTCACGACCAACGGACGCTAAACCGCTTGCGACAACATCTACTAGTGGAGCACCTCGGATTAGATTGGCAGGCGGCGTCTGGCAAGGAAAATGGCTAAAGATTCGCTGGTAACTGACGCTCTCATAACATAACCTGCCATTACGAATCAATTTGATTCTATGACCTAGCCCGTACTTGGCTGTCCAATGTAACAACTCAAACCCCACATGTATCATCGGCCACGACATGGGGTTTACCGAATAGGGTATTGCCGCTAGCCATAAGTTTCTCTTCATTTTAACTGACTAGGTCTTGCGCATAACGGCTGCAGTCGTGTGCATCGCTCCCTGCGGGACAGCGCTTCCACAATCCGCACAAGTGGATTTACCCGGACTTCTTCCGGCAGCCTGATCTGATCCGCTAGAGTCATCCAATCTGAGGTTATGGCTTGTGCAGCCCTAAGAGACTTTGTGACTGACCTAGCTGTGAGTGTGGCAGCATGATAGGTCATAGTAATAGCAGCCTGAGATACTTGAAACTTGTAGATAGGAATTATTGCGAATATAGAGATTGGTTGACTTGTCAGACTAATCTTGCCTAGTCAGACCGGGCCCCTAGCGACTGGCCCCTAGCGACTGGCCCCTACCCCCACCACTCTCTGTAGCCTGTTCCATGATTGGGATCAAATGCGAAATTGCTCGGAAGCTGATTCCCCGCCATGAAGATTCCCTGCTCTTCGATGTCAACAGCAAATACGAAACCGACCGCTGAATGTCAATCTTCCATGCACAAAGGCTGGACATGAACAGATGGACTGGCTCATGCGCACGGTCAGCCTATGTGTGTAAGACAAGAGCGGGGGGGACGGCACAGATGCGCACTCGACTCATGTGCCAGACAAGAACGGGAATGGGCAACGCGGGAACTCAATCACTCGACTCGCGTGCAAGACAAAGAAAAGGACAAAGAAAAAGACAAAGAGGAAAGACAGACAGAGACAAAAGAAACGCGGTCGGGTGAAGATGGTGGGTAAACTATTTAGGAGGTACGTACCTCACCAGCTGTGCGCTGCAGCAGACCAAGGCGGCCTTGACATTTGATCACAGCTGCGGGCGGCAGCAAGAATGAATAGGAGTGTGGAAACAAACAATTCAATTCAATGACACGCTAATACTATTCGCACGCAAACCACTCAGTCACTACCTCGAAGCAGGGGCCATCATCCTCCTTGGCCGCAGCACACCAAGGTGCTTGTAGACACTGAACCGGGTCCGTCCGCTGACCGGAGGCCCCAGCGCCCAGTCGATGAGCCTATCCAATTGCTCGATGAAATGCATCGCCGACTCGCCCTGCTTGCAGGGACGCTCCATTGGAATCTCGACGTACTCCTCGTCGCAGTCGTAGAACGTCGCAAGCCCGGTCCTTTCCGGCTGTTGGCCGTACTGGTCCCTGTACATGCCCCAGTCGATCAGCCAGATAAAGCATTTGACTTGCCGCGTCACGAGTGCCCATGCCAGTTGACCAACCATGCCTCGTGGTGATCGCTCAACCTCGAGCGTGAGCATATGCGATGGGGGGTTCTCGTTCCAACTGGGGTCGAAGTCGATGACCAGGTTCTTCATGCGCCCACCGCCCTTTGTCGCGGCCGTAAACGGTAATCTGTGGATGATGGGTATCCATGGTTCGGGATTTTGGAACTTATCTGCCCTCAACCTGAAAGCGTCTTGCTGTGGATGTACCACGAGCCTCCAGTTTTCCCCATCGCCATTTGGTAGCGACGGCACTTTGAAGTCGACTGGGAGCTGGTCCTCTTCGTCCCACACTAGCGGCTTCCTCCTTGGATGACGGACTCGTCTTGAGCCCCGACCTGGGGGGGCATAGGACTGTGCTATTACGATCCTTTGTTCCTTCCAGAACTTAATCTCCATGTGCGACATGATGACTTTGCGGGAGGCCCAGCATGCAGTCCAAAGGCCCGCGTCCCAGAAGTAAGCAGAACGATTGGCCCTGCTGTCGCAGCCAGTCTCCGTGACAGTGGTCACATAGCTACCGCCATAGATGTGAACGGGGTGTCTGTTTCTCTTTTGAATGGACGGGAGGGCTGCCGCGCTACTGGGCTTCCTCTCTGTGGGGTAGACGGTGAAGTCCTGGATGCCGCCGAACCTGGGGCCCGTCGGGCGGATAGCGGCCTCCCATATCTTGTATTGCAGCTCAAGTGGGAGGTCCAGGAAGTGATGAAATGTTGGACAATCCATCTCTAGAAAGATTTTTTTGATCAAAGAAAGAGGAGGGGTGGCGAATGTTGCTGGAAGACAAAGGCACCTTTGTGTCGGGAGAATATATAGCTAGGCAGGCTCTTGAAAGGAAGCGCGGATGATCTTTGAGCTGTTGGTGCAACAACATTTGCTTGGTGACCCCGCCGGCTTTTAAATTTGCGGGGAAAGACTATGCGCAAGGCTGCGTGTCAAAATTGATAGTTGGGTTTCGCTGTTGCTGTGTGCGAATGACGACTCTGCTTTGTTAAGCTTCCTATGGATGTGGAAGCAAGGTGAGTTTGGCAGGATACCCATACTTTAGTGACGTGTCCAGTGCAGCTGAGGCAATGCTGGATTAATTTTGCGTCTATTGGGTATGATTTGTAATTTGTACTGACATATTATTGGACGGTCGGATGAACGAATGAATGGTGAAAGCGATGCATGTCGGTCGAGTGAGTGCATTGGTCGGCGTGGAGAGGAGATCATCACCAGCAGCATGATTACTCATCACCCTTGCAGCAACAGCTCCGGTCTTTGTCCACTATCTATCATTTTCCATGTCGAAAATTGTCCATGTATGAAATGTTTCCGGGAATACAAGATAAGCATAATCTGATTCATATGTCCAGTTTCCTAGCTGGTGCAATCTGTCCTCAACGCTGCTCGCGATGATCGGCGCGCCCGTCTAGGATTTGCTTTTGTTCGTCGACAACTCCAATGACGCCCTCTTTTGCCGCGATTTCTTCGTCTCTCTGTGCCTGAATCACCTTCAAACTGCCCTTCCCCACACGGTACCACGGCATCGTGAAGAGCTCCTCCATGCGCTCCATCGACATTCCCTTGGTCTCCGGGTACGCAAAATACGTGTAAATCGTCATGCCAACCGTGGCGCATGTAAAGAGGCAGAATGGTCCCCATTGATGCATTGCAAGGACCATGTTTGGCTGTGCGCGGGACAGGGCAAAGTTTACCAGATACTGCCAGGCCACGCAAATGGCCATGCAAGTCGACCGAACCTTGGTTGGGAACACCTCCGCATTGATGATCCACGGAACTGTGCCCCAAGACAGCGCATAGCCAATGGCAAAGACGTAAATGAATGCCACGGCCACCCAGCCAGCTGCAGGTGAAGGATTACCTCCGTCGGAGACGCCGAGATATGCGGTCAGGTAGACCAACGAAATAATGCAAAGGGCTGATCCAATGAAAAGCCCGGTACGCCTGCCGAGTCTGTCGATGATGAACAAACAATAGAAGCAGACGGCTAGGAACTTGACGAGCCCGTAAATACCCGAAAACAAATATGCTGTTGTTTGAGATGTAAGTCCAATGGACTCCAAGATTGAAACGTTATAGTAGGTGATTATATTACCACCGGAGGTCTGGAAGCCGATCTGCATCATCATGACCATGAACATGCGTTTGCGGATGGTTTCTGAGGCGAACTCCTCCCAGAATCCCTTCCAACCGGGAGCGAGAAGCTCCTCTTGCAGAACGCTCGCCTGGATCTCTTGGTACTCCTGAGAAACGTATGAATTGTCTCTGGGTAGTGATCTAAGATCTTCGAGAGCGATTTGAGCCTCCTCGTATTTGTTGTGATTGACTAACCATCTCGGAGATTCGGGGACGAACAACAACCCAACGATGGTGATGATTCCCGGGAGTGCCTGGACTCCCATAGGAACCTGCCATTGGGCGTTCCTGTCCGAACCAATGTGCTGGATCGATCCAAAATTGACCCAGTACCCGAGGCCAACGGAAAGCATAGTGTTTGCATTGTACAAGGCCATCAAGCCACCCCTGATAGCTTTGGGGGAAATCTCAGCAATGTAGCCAGTACCGGCAACACTTGCAGCTCCAGAGCCTGCACCGGATAGAATCCTTCCAATAAGAAGCTCTATTCTTCCGCCGGAGCCTCCAGGATTGGCAGACATGAGAATAGCAGATAGAGCATACACCAGCGAAGCAAGAGCCAGTGACCATTTGCGTCCCAGCCGATCAGTGATGGGAGCGGCAATCAGAGACCCAATGCAAGAACCCAAGATTAACAGAGAAGTGATCCACGCCTTCCAATTCGCTGCTGAAGTTTCTGAAAGATGGTCAAGCTCGAAGTGGTGTTTGAAAGGTTTCAGGGCAAGTACGCCCGAAATGTTCGCCGTATTGAAACCTACCACGATAGTTCTTGTCAGCATAGCTATTTAGATTTTCAGTTAACTTTTGGAAACTGCAATTTCCAACGTACCATGCTGAGAGCCCGAGAAGGAGAGGATGATGCAGTAGATCAGAATCTTCCACGATATGACTTCCCGAGGAGTCTGCTCGTATATTTTCTTGTCGATAATGGCCATGGTAGCGGAAACGGGAGCCAAAGATTGGAATTGAACTTCTTTCGCTGACAAGAGAAGGGCGCCCTGGAGACTCAAATACTGACCCGAGGAGACAGGCACGGACTCCAATATGGGGTCTCCGCAAACCCCAGCATTCGTATCGTCCTCGTGGGGAGATGGCCCCTGTTCATGAGCTTACTCCCCCGGCCCCCAGAGGCCGAGAATTGGAGATGATTGGGGTGATTGGGGTTTGGGAGTTCCACACGTGTGAGGAGCAGGCTTCTGTGGAGTCCACCATGGCCAGATGATTTCTTTGCTTTGTAAAGGGGGTGGAGAAGAAAGGTCGGGTAGGAGTCGTGTACGTGTACCCGGACTAGTCCGCTAGACGCACGAACGGGGCCGTGTGCGGTGCCATCGATGGTGGCCAGGGTACGTGAAGGGGGCGTGCGACCGGAGCGTCCCGATAGACAGCATGAGGGAAATCGAAATCTGTGATGGCGTTAGTATTGAATCAGACCGTGACGGCACGTCTTTGCCGCCTGGTGAGCTCCTTTGGGCCAGGTGTGGCGAGAGTTTCTTAGTCTAGTTGATGCAGAGAACATCGAGACGCACCCTTGACCAAGATTTGAACCGGTACGGTGCGAGTTTTCTTTCATGGAGAAATAAATCAGGTAGTGATGTAAAGCAATTGTTAAACTTTTGTGTGCAGTGTTTGGGGAACATTCGACCAATGTAAAATGACGTGCCAAAAGCCTACCAACGCTAGCGTCATTTCTCGATTGCAACTGCTTTTCGGTTTCTTTGGCCTGGGGGATAAAATAATTAATAATATTTTCTAATACAAGATAATGATAATCTTATCCACGTAAGGTTATATATATGTACTAGGTTTATTATCATTTATTTATTTACTTCAATTGGCGGATGGTTCACGACAAGGTGTTGTCAGACTTTTGCCTTATCATTGTCTCGCGCTTAACGAGGAGAATTGAATTTTGGATTGAATTTTGCTTCAATGCCCGGCGAGTTGCGAACTCAGACGAACAAAACGAGGCTCAACTACCATGGTTTTGTTGGCGGACAAATTTGGGCTTCCAGGGCCTTGGCTGTGGTGAACTGGAAATCATCATTTTTCTTGCATGCCACTAGGTCAATGGCACAGCAGCACCTTCCAATAACAAACCCGCCATTTCGCACACCCGTGTCAGCGTCGCGAAGTTTGTGGATACGTCGGCAACTTTTCCGGATCACCGTACCGCACACTACAAGGAGCTGTTAGTATTGGGCTTTCCTCTTTTGTACACACAAGAATACGCTCCTTCTCTCACCTGGATGGTTCCGCCTTGCGGATTGCTCCGTCCATCATCTCGAAAACTGGGCCATCCACGACCCACACCACACCCCCTGCCGCGTCGACGGAGCATCGACAATTTGGGGTAAGTGAGCAGTCCCCTGTCAAGAAGGAGTGGGCGAGTGAATTGTGAAGAGTTACTAGTAAGAGACCAATATGCCATTAATGGAAATCATGTTTCCAAACGGCTCTAAGCAAACTATAGACTCTACGCGAAATTCAACATTCCTAACTGCACAGCACCAGCTTGGCCAATCTGGAAGAAGAAATTCCTCCCTATGTCTGCGCTGTCTCTTTATGCTAATACTCTGCAATAGAGTCTCACAAACGGGAAAAAATGCTCGAAAGAAAATAAGCCATCTAGACTCAACGGGTCGACGAATCGGTGGGACGAATCGGTGGAACAAAGAAGGACAATCATTAATACGACAAAGCGGTCACTCAGCCGGGAAAGATCATTTACTGCATTTCCTCCTGCTCTATTCCGCAGTTGCCAACCCTACGACTTTTTTGAGCTGGGAATCTGTGCGTCGCGCCTGAATGGAATCTTGGATATGGTCTACCCACCTCCTGAACCAAATCATTTTTAATTCGACAAAGTTGTATCCGGATGTAAAAGATGCCTGCTTTGGACCTGTAAGTGCGCTGTTTTGTGGCAGTTTGAATGTCGCATTTTCTTGCTATCAACGCGTCGATTCCTGTAATGGTTCTCGACTCTTCGTTACTCCCTAGTCATTGTTCTTTCTGGTGGCCTTCTGTAAATACTGGTTGTTCTGGGCTTTTGGTCTCCCAATTTTCATTGAGGTGACATGACCCAAGAATCCATCTTCTGCCGATGTCCCATCGGGATTCAAGACTACCGCTAGCCAAGAATCCTCCCAGTATGATACAGTTAAGCTTAGATCTGTCAAATAAAGCAAATAAGGTGAAATAATCTCGGCGAATGCTTGAGCCTTGTTTGGGTACGAACTCCTTAGCCCACCATGTGACACGGCTCCAGTGCTTGTTAGATGCCCTAACGCCTAGGCTTAGGCCCTGGCCCACCATCAGGAAACTGAGAATTCTCTCGGCCCCCTGACGCCCCGGGTAATTTCCTGTTGGCTAGCTGGCCTTTTTTGGGATCTGTAGGGAACACCACATGAAAACAAACTGGAAGGTACGCTTCTTCCCACTTCCTCACCCCCATCTTCCTCAACATTTTGGAACTTTTCTCAACCGTCAGAAGCCATTCTCAACAATACAACTACGGAAAGTGGCCACCCCTTTCCAAAGTTTATCTCACAGAGATCTGCGGACCTCTTTCTGGATGAGTGCGTTTGTTTGCAATTCTCGATTACTCCTGGACGATGTTATTAATCGCCTGGCTTGACTTCCCTACCAGGTCTTCCTACCAATCCGAGATCCAGCTTCTCATTACGATTCTCAGAAATGAGCCAACAGCCCAGAGCCTACAAAATAGGCTCAGAGAGTGACGCGATGGATGTCAGCAAGCTCAGGTCGGGTTCACCCTTAGCTGAATCACGCGATTGAGTGTTCTTACGCCTACGCGAGGCTTTAGTGCATATGAAACATGACGTCTAGATGATAACAATGGAACCCAGGCACATCGTCTCGTCCTTGGGTGAGATGAGACGCGACATGCAGCAAGATATTACCATCCTGGCTCACGCCCCGACAACGCCGTCAACCCTGGCTGAGACACGGGCCAAAGATATCGATGTTTCTGTACACGGAAACCACCAAGGGATTCCCCCATCGCTGATTTCAAGCTTAACCGTACAAATTACTCGACGCTTCGCTCGCAAAAGTGGCAAGAGTCGAGGGAGATCCTCGGTCCATCCACCCAAGCAAGCCAGGCCGACTACGCCTGGCTTTCACGAACTGGGGATTGACAAAGGAAGGAACTATCTGACAGGAAGGGGGTGCCTTGACCAACACATGGACCAAGGGCACGCCGCTCGATGGCGCGAAACAAAGGCCTGTGCCGGAAGCGGCCCTTGTTGTGGCTGCCGTCGGAGCTCAGAGAGACACCAACAGAGTGAAGAAAGATTGCCTTGTCTGTTGTCCTGATCAGTGAATTGCATCGTCACACCAAAGTTTATTGTTACTAATACTGATAGACTGAATAAGCGACTCGGTGGGTTACGGGGATGTTATGTTCAGGCACTATTTGAACCGCGATGAAAGCGATTTTGATTTCAGATAAGGGCACCACACAACGCCTGGTTACTACATGAACTATACCCAGCCATAGGCTTGCAGTACCATTCTGAGTATCGATAGGTTCCATTCGAAGCAACAACCAAAGCCATCGCGTAAGTGTTCATTATTTAATTCTTTCCTCGCTCAACTGCCCGTCCCTCTGAACTACCCCATTCCTCCTTCTTTACCCAAGCTGGGGCTTCTTCTGTCCAAAAGCTTAAGATGTATGATGTGACTTTCAAACTGCAACTATAATCGTGGTACAAAAATATTGCTAAGGTGTGCCTTCATCCATTCATCCAGACTCAAGCCGATTCCAGCGCTGACACTGAGGAACGTCCCATTCAAAGATTCCAACTGACAATACATGCCGCTCGAATAAGCCACCGGGGTTGGATTAATTTAGATACCACGTGTATAATTCGCCTCCCTCCTACCTCAACCATCTTTGAGAACTTGATGTTTACAATACACAAGACGTCCCCCCACGACGAGCGTGGGAATACATTCGCCTGGGATCGCAACACCGAGACAGAATCATCCAACGTTCAAAAGCATACTACAACGGTACCACGGGATCACGGGTTCTTGGTATCAACATCGCACCGACGTGGCCGCTGTCAAAGGTTGACGCTGTCCACGACGGGTGCGGCTTCTGAGAACATGTCTGCCATTTCGGAGACCGAGCAACAGAAGCAGATGGCGAGCAGCATTACCAGTCCGTAAATACCGGTTGGTCTTAGCCTTGGCCTGGTGGCGGTTTAGGGGACTCTCCTGGTGACGGAGATGGATTGCGGATACGGGTGGCATAATCGCGCTTGGAGCTTGTGAAAATTTCGCTATCAGATAGTGGCGCCTGGGCTACCAGCTCGGGAGTGGGAGCAATGGGACGATATGTGCACCTTGAAAGGATCAAAGGAACGTTTTGTAATCCATCCCAAGACTCCTCGTCAGGTAGAGCGCAGTCATCCCGGAAGTAAATTGTTATATTAGGATAGTTCAAGCCTTGATTGGCCTCTTTGGAAGCAGTACCCCATCAAATTCCAAGCATTTTAAGTGATTTCGATACTGCCGTTTCAACCAATTCGACTTGCTCTTCACCGCGAACTGAAGACTATCCTCCGATAAACCAGTGTCCACAATCTCCATGTCTACCACCATGATTTTGTCTTTTCCATCATGTGTGACGAGATGAAAGTTATCGAGCTTCGTGTCTTCGTGTGAGAATCCCAGTTTGGTAAAGGATGATAGAGCTTCCTGCAGCAAGGAATGAAGATCTTCCTCGCTAAGGATGGCGCCCTCTGGTGTGGAGAGACAGTATCCTCCAATATCCGAGAGAATTATGGCTCGAGTGTCGCCATACTTGACGGTACCGTAATATTTAGGGATATCAATGCCCTGCAGGGGGCCAAGTCGCTCATATATAGCTATCTCGCGATCAAACTCCTCCTCCCAGCCGGTTTTCTGGATTTTGAAAACTATCTTCTCGGGTAGAAACCATTCCGGGAACCTGCCTTGAATCCAAGAAGCAAGTACAAAGGGCAGGAATAGAAGAGCTGCTTGGATCAGCCTGCCCAGAGGTGTCCTTTGTACTTGCAGGCGAAGTACGTTTGGATGAGCATGGTCTGCGGCGGAGCCAACTGCGCTGATAGATCGAGAGCCAAATCGAAAACTCTTCATGGAGGAAAAATTAGTGCTTAGATGGGGCAGGTTGAGAAATCCAGGCTCACAATGGCTGATTGGGGCTGCTTATCCAATGGCGACCAGCCCTCCATGATGCATGAATGATATAGGTCTGAGTTTGTTTTACGAGGGGGAAGATGGGGAATTTTGCAAGGCGCGTACGATCCTTCACGAGGCGCCAGCGACCTGTGACAGGGGTCTCTCAGGCAACTAACGACATCGCCACCTCGCCAATAGAGGGGTAGCGCTTTGACTTCCCCGCCCTGACCATAAATACGATGTTCGAATTCCTCATTATTTATCCAACCCACACATTAAAGCAAATCATTATGGGCGTCACTATCATCCTCCGCGGCTTCAGAGTTTCCGTGGCCACGTTTGACTCTTTTCTTGCTGCTAACAAGGTGTCACAAACGCATGGCCACCCTCCCCCGCTTTTTGAAGGTCACCCAGATGATGAATTTTCTTCCCTTCTTTACCAAAAGATAACCCGACTTGGAAATTCTGCAGCCGATAAGACTAAATTTCGAGTTATCGTTCCCGAGATCCCAGGCTTTGAGTCTTCATTTGTTTACATTACGTTTGAATGGGTTCCAGTTTTTGCACAATTTGAACTTGATTGCGACAAACATCTCCCGAGTTCCATTCCGTCCGGGTTCCTAGAGCTTCGAGATGAGATTTTGTCTTTTTCTAAAGATGCTTCACCTGATGGAAAAGTAGGTGTATTTGTGGCTGTCGTAGGTGGAGATAGTGGTCGTTATATTCCCCAGGAACTTGATGATCGAGCTAAGGTAAGACCGAAACATATCTCTATTATCTGTAGACAACCATTTAATTGATTACAGTACTAACTACTTTGCAGTCTCCACAGCACTGCGATCAATGTCCTATGGCTTTCCAAAGTCCAGGGGCGTGGGATCAACGACAGGAACATCGGCAGGAAATGCATGGATCGAACGAAGGATTGCAACTGCTTCCAAACGCCTAGAAACCCATTCATCATTTCAGAACAATACATAGTAGCCCCATTAGACCGCTTTATTGCAGCCTCGGTAAATTGCCAGCAGCTATTGGGGTTGTATCCGTTGATGTACTAGACAAGCCACGCCAGAAAGCTATCGTTACCTCTGGACTAATTTGTACCGACCTCGTTGATTTCCTCATTTGCCATTCTGCTGAAATCGCAACCCACAGACTTTCGGTAGACTTGGAAGAGCATTCTCTTGTATGCGCTCAATCCACGAAAGAAAGCCCGACTTTTGTCTGCAAAGTTTGTAGTTTCAGGGACATCGCCCTAGTGTCGTGCGAATCGAAATTTCCGTTGTATATCGATAGGTTTCTCTCAGTTCGGTGATGCGGCACACATGCGTTGCTCCGCAATTCTGGCCAGTAGTTAGAAAGAGGAGGGAAGAAAGGGATTTACAAGTAAAATTTGGATTTCTGATCGGCCGGGAGGAGAAATAGAATGCATACCGTTTTCGGCTGTCTGTCGAGTCGCTATTCCGAGATTCACGGATGTTGGCCTCGTTCTCGATTGTGTCCTGCACTTTACCACATTGTTGGGATATCTGCTTAAAATTCCTATGTGGTGTGATCCTATAGAGGAAAGCTGATTCGTCAGACAGACCCATGAAACAGGTGTTGTTGCTGAGGGAGTTGCAATTGGTAATAGAATGGGGATAAATTCTCCCACTGATGTGTTCATCGGTGTGATCCTGTTGACTGCTGTCAAGGCTTGTGCTTCCTGTAGTATTCCAGGTTGAAAGATAGTATGCCAAGTCCTCAATCCTATCAGCAAGCACGGATTTGAGGAAACTTTGGCCGGTACCTTTCGAGCACCTAGGAGATCCAGGTCCAAATCAGGGAACATTTGCTTCTCAGGAACTGGGGTTTCCATCCGCAAAGACGGATAGCCCAATTCTTGACCCTGAGAAGAGTGTGTATCACGATTGGAAAGGGATGGTAGGTCAAGAAGCCCATCGAAGAACGCGAATGGGGACAAGTTTGCCGAGATTCTGATTCGTCTTCTTCCCAAAGTTGATTCAAATCTCGTGAAGATTTAGCAACAGGGCGCAATTGGCCCGAAGCGGTATCCTTGAAGAAAGACAATCCTCGTCGATTTAGGGCGGCCGTGAGAAGGTAGAAGAATTCATAGGTCGCTAGAAGGGCCGAGAGTGGCCCGGAAGGCTCTGGTTCCTCTTTAGGTGGCTTGAAGTTCTGGAACGCTCTGATTTGGTTAGAATTTAGTGATTGATTGTTGAATCAGAACGCGTCTTACCTTCTGGTACAAGTGTAGCATTAATCTCTAGTTTTCTGATGTCGACGTCAAGTTTCCCGTCCTGTGTGGCCCCGTGGTAGTCCTGAAGACATCGACGGTAATGTGGATGCTGAGGTTGGTCATCTTATTCCATTTCTATGAAAGCTTTGATTTTGCTGTAGGATCATTGCTCAGGGCCAGGTGAATCGATTTGCGGTTATAGAAGGAACTGGCGAGAGAGCGCTCAATATGTTACCGCGGGAAAAAGTGGCAGTTGGCTTCAGTGGGGTGGTTACTCGTATGGCCCGAATCATTGTCCTCTTCTAGCAGAACTGGCCGGAACTCTGAACATGATGGCAGCCTAAACCCAAAAAAAGAACAAGATGGACCTCTGATAGAAGGTGGACCCTGGAGGTGAACTAGCCCCCGAGGGTAAGCTCTGACAATATTTGGCCACCTGACAGTGGGCCTGGGGGCACAAAAGAGAAGACAGTCACGGGGCAGAGAAGGCGAGCTTTTACTAGCCCTAAAATAAGGAGGGCTGTAACTCCCCTCAACCACAAAAGCCACTCACATATCAACCCCGGCGACTCCTGAGCCGGTAGAAAGACCTGACCCAAACACGTAAGCAGCAAAGACTAGTCAGGCCATCAGATTTCACTTTTGTACCAAAGATGAAGGTTTATCCAAGGTTTCCATCAGCAAACTCGATTGCATCATCGGAATGGAGTTTCCGGTCGTGCTCGGCAAAGCCCAGCCAGGCACGACTGCTGACATTATCGTCCATCTACTGGACTCAGTCCAGTGCTGCCAACATGGTATAACGGCTGATAAAGGCAATTGCCTATCGTTCTATCATCATACGCTGCCTTGACTTCAAGTGACTCATCTTCCACCTAGGAAAAGCCGACTTATCCTTCCATTGTTATTCGCAACCTCCAACCGGACGGCGTAGCAAGTCACGAACCAAAATGATTCTTCTGCGATTTTTATTGCGGCAAGATTGACCTTGGCTACCAGGATGTCAATCCCCAGTTATCATGTGAGCTATCCAGTCAGAAGCAGGATGTTTCTAAAACTAACAATCCAGGAGACGAATGGCTACACCAAGCTTGCCCTAGTTCAACCACACTCACCCTATCAAGCATGTTCGCTAGCCTTGTCGATTTTCCAGTCCTTTGGTGGGACATCGAACGCGACCTGGCCAAGTCACTAATTCACCCTACAAGTCGGATTTTGGGATCCAGTCCCAGTTTCATTGGGGGCTAGGCAGCCTATTTTGTTATTATTACCCCGTCACCATCCTCAAGAATGCCGTTCTTCATAGATACGTCTCCTGGTGTCGCAATAGAAGAGGGCTCGCACTCCCTGACGGTCAGAAACTTCGCAATGTGACCGAGCCAGTCGCTCTGGAACATTAGGATTTCAGGTTCCACCAAATCGATGTTCGGTGGCAGACTAGTCAGTTCACCCATTTTCGGAGCTACAGGAGACCAACATCATCAAGCATCCAGTAAAATCACAACTAGTGGCGAGTGGCGATAGGAGAGACGACACCACGGGTAGTGGTCAAGTAAGTAAATGCATCACCCTGCCACGTTGGCATTCCAACTTTTACTAATCCTTGTTTTCCGTGGGCAGGATAGCCAGATTTTCAGTTCGTACCTTCATAAAGACTACAGCAGTAGCAGCAGTAGCAGCTTCACCATCAACTGTACAACGGAGCAAAGGTGGTGGCGGGCGACGGTGAAGTGTGTGACGCGAACGCAAATGCTTGCAACTTGTCGCCACTTTTGCGCCAGATCTGGGTCAATTACCAAATAAAAAGCCTAGTCCTGCTGGGGATTTCAAGTTGTCAGATAGACTACTGCGTTACTCTGAGCATGTGTATCTCAAGCTCAATTCTATCCATGAGCTATGTGGTGAACCTTGTGATATACTGTGTAAAATATGTACTGTGTAAAACATAGCCGGTTTTATCCATAATAGGAAATTTAGTTGACATGCCCCTAAAAGAATATAAGCTGAAAGGGTTCCCCTCCCCTCACCCTCTCACTTTGATCTTTCACTTAGCAGAATTTGCCACTATCACCGCCTTTGTCACCGCCTTTGTCACCACCACGGTTATCGCCACTGTCACCGCCAAAAGAAGACTTGCAGCCGCGTCGAAGATGGGATATTGCGATGAGATTCTCCGAGCCGACAACGACGGTGAGCACCGGCAGTTTATCAGGAAACTGCAGGCTGCAAGAGACGAAATCGTCGCCTTTGTAAACAACCTTCTGGGTTGGGAGGGGGCCGGGCAGTACCATCGCTGGCTAAAAGGCTCATTCAATATTGGCTACGTAATTGAGCGTCCTGGGGGCGGTAATGACGGCAGACCAAGCTCAGTATTCATTCGATTCCCCATCCCCGGCCGCACGTACTCGCCATAGAGTGCTGAGAAGGTCAAGAATGAGGTCATGGTTCTTGAGTACCTTCGCGAGCATACCAGCATTCCTATTCCCCGGGTGCATGCCTGGGGTTTGGCCGAGAACAGCCCGCAGCAGCTAGCGCCATTCATACTCATGGATTTTGTGGACGGGGTTTGCTTGGACGATCTTCTGAAAAAGCCAACGGAGAGTGATAAGGACCCATTGATACTTAACCCCAATATCGGCCAAAAGAAGCTCAAGCACATTTATAGCCAGATTGCCGACTACATACTGCAGCTCTCCAGACTGCGGTTTCCCAGCATCGGCGCGATTTCTAAGGACTTGGGCCAGTGGGCCATTGCCGGAAGACCCATGACTTACGACATGAACGAACTCGTGGCTGATACTGGTTTCCCAACTAATAAGCTCTCCTCTAGGCCTTTGAATCGTGCCAGTGAATACTTTACCCAGCGGGCCAACGAGTTGTGGGCCCATCTCTGCACCCAACGGAACATCTGCGAGACCAAGGAAGAGGTCCATCAAAGGTTCGCCGCCCGCCGCCGCCTCGCACAGTTGATTCCGAAGTACTGCATCGACAACGACCTCTCTTTTAGGCTCTTCGGCGACGACTTTGGACCGTTTAATATGCTAGCCAACCCCACTACGCTCCAGATTACTGCCGTGTTGGATTTCGAATTCACCAATGCCATGCCAACCCAGTACCTCCACGATGTTCCCTCCTGGCTGTTGTTGGCATCACCGCACTGCTGGCTTGAGCGCGACGATAAGGTCGGCTTTGAGAAGCTCTTCGTACCTCAAATGGAGCTTTTCATCCGCGAGGTAGAGAGAGTCGAGTCAACATCTCCGCCGCTCGATAGGGATGAGCCGCCGCTCCGTTTGTCCGCTCTGATGCGCGAGTCGTGGAAGAGTGGCCGTTTCTGGTTTAACTACGCGATGCGGACGAGTATCGATGCTGACGTTGTTTATTGGAAGGCACTGGACGACGGAAAGGGCGAGGAGATATCGGGAGAGATGGAACAGCTAGTCAAGACAAAAATGGAGCAGTTTGATGCATACCTGAAAGAGAAGGAGAATGACCCTCGGTTCAAATAGGGCTGGGAAGTAACTTACACTAGACAAAAATAAAATCAAGATTAGATTTGCCGAGCGTTTGTTTAACTACGAGGCAGGTGGGTTGCGTGCTTGGCTGCTAGCTTGCAACTGGGGGGAGCCATTTGAAGGAGGAACTATCGCGGGTAAAGTAATATGGAAATACAATTATGCATTGAATGACCCTGAGCGATACGAAGGCTGAAGCTGGCACTTTCTATATTAATAGAGAATAGTCAATGCAAGGGCCTTAGCGACAACGTCGAATTACTCTCAGGAGGGCACGCTATAACGTACCTCACCGACTACACCACAACCACTACAAGACAGTTGTCTAGCAGAAAGTCTTGCGGGGGTGAATGGGTAACTAGAAATATCACGACCATTGCAATCGGTGTCGGTAATTTATTCGTTCTGAACTCGTAGGATTTCGTACGTGACAAGGGAAGGAATGGTAATAGGCAAAACGTGGTCGCGAAATGATCGAGATGTTGTTTGGCTATGAATGCACTAGAGCAAGACGGCCGAATTAGTGAACATGGTCATACTGTTAACTCTCTCTGCCAGAACCCAGTTTTTCCTTCTTGTCAAAGAATTCACCTTCTACACAATACCCTGGGAGATGAACAGTTGAAGCCGTTCACTTGGATACTACAAGGTGCGACACCCTTGCCTTCGTGCTCCCTCTTGTCTAAAATACGGGCGTATGTTCCGTCCAGAAGCGAAACGATGGATCCTTCCAAACTACTATTCAGTTGACTTATGCGGGCAATACTCTTTGAGCGATTTGGGCTAGGATTTCTTTGTTCGAGTATCGTACGTTGGAAAAGGGAGCGAGGCCAGCAGGCATGTCCGAGCTTCTGCTTTCTATTGCTGTCAGGGAAGTTTTTACGGGATTGAGAAGAGAAAGTAGTTTTTAGACTTGCCTCAATTCTTGTCGCAGTCGAATAAACGATTTCAGACGTAATAGGACTGTGGTGATGCCATTCACGAGTGTTTCCCTTTTTTTTGTTTACCCGCCAGATCGATTTTCGCGTGTGGCATGTTGCTGGTGTTCAACGGTAGAGAGGGCACCGGAGAACCGGTTAGTAAGCGTTCTTTGAACCGGCCGTTACAAGGAGCAGCAACTACAGTGACTTTACAGTGCAGAAACCCAGTTAGCTAGGGCCGTAAAGGCCCTACCCAATTACAGCTACGCTCCAGGTGGCTCAACAGCAGGTAGAACTTGGATCAATGCTACGAAATTTCGCATCTCGATCCACTGAAGCCGTAAAGACACAAGGATTTCGTTTGTCGATCAATATTATTATCTTACTCTTCACTCTAGAGCCTAGGAGCCCAGGGCGTGGTACCGTTCCAGACAAATTGCAGTGCTGTTTCGGGGGCCCACGTGATCCAACCCCCTGAGAATCAGGTTGTAACTGCTAGCATACAGCCCAGACCATTGATCTTTCTTCCCTATGCAAACTCCTGGCTCTGACCAAACAACTTCAACTTGATCATGATCGCTACAAGCTCACCAGATGAGTTACCGTTCGGTGAAGCGTGAACACTACAATGTCACGCGTATCATCTGTTGCAATCGAGCTCTTTGAGCAATGGAGCTATTCATACCGCCAACCCCAACGCAGGTTCGTTTGTTTATTGCCCCCATCTGCATCCAACATCTTCACAGCTTCTCTCAATCATCCACGCAGGCATTTCCATCAAATGCAATCTCGTGGTATTCCGGACAGAGGACCCAAGATGGCTGACGAGCTTAACAGTAAAAGCACCTGCTCGGCCGACTTTGCTCACTGTTGCAAGAGAGGAATACCCACCCCAATATTGCTTTGGCTCGTTTTGGAGCATTCTGATCTTTTTGAAGTCGGCGTCCCGCCGGCAAACCCACCGCTGATGGGTGACAATGATGTTTCTCGAGAATGCAGGCTGTCTAGGGTCAATCTTTACGAACCTAGCCTTTTCGTAAGTTCCATCTTGCTGTTGAGTTGGCTTCTACCTTTCTCGAGTAACGGAACTGGTGCAAACCGGTGTAGGATGTCAAAACTGGCTGACTAGCCCGACGGTCAGGGCAGTGTGTGCGACAGGTAGCGTTATTTGCTAGACCATTCTTCTTGCTGGAATCACCCTTGAGGGGCCGTCCGGATGGACATTTTCCATCAAAACCCTCGACTAAATGAGCTGCTAAATAACTGACAGGGTGGTGAAGACAAACTGAGGACAAGTTTGAGCCGAGCATTCCTCTAAAACCATGGTAAGTCACAACCAAACATTCTGGATTCTTGTCGAATAGAACGAAATGGCTGACGCGCCCTTCTACCACAGGTCACCTCCTTTGAAACGCCTAGACGTGAGACGAAACCTACCCAACAGGGCCGAGTTTGGCCCATGATGAAAGCGCATTTGCCAGTTCGCTTTTTTTTGCTATTACAGCAACTAGCCACCAAGCGAAAGAACATCGACTACTCGCAATCCTTTTCAGAATCCGCCCCTCGATCAAGTTTTCAAAAGTCTTTTCTATCAATGGTAAGTGCTAAGATTCTTCTCCATAATTAACAAGAAAACTAGAACTTCCATTTTCTCCGGGGTATATACCCTCTGCACCTCCAGGCTCGATCTCAATCTCTCCAGATCCAACAAACCTGCGGTGGAACTATAAGATTTTGCCCTGGCCAGTCCATTCAGCAAAGCGCTAAAACAACAAATACGGATAGAGAGACTGCGAAGTGAACTTCGATGGATTAACACCTACGTTACCAATATCGAACTAAAGACCATTCACTGTTTCCACTTGATGAAACAGGAGGGTGAAAAGTCAATTACCAACACTGTTTCGGAACTGACCGTAACTTGGTGATGAATTTTCAACTTGTCAATTAACAATATGGCTAACCATCCGTCTGAAAAGCAAGAGTTCATCGAAGAATTCATCCTCTACCGCTAAACCGAGACTTCCTTTCAACCACCATCGTGTTGTATCAAGATCTTGAGATGATCATTCGAACTATACTTTTCCTGAATTCTCTCTGAAATTTATCCGAAAGCCTCTCGTGGTTCAGTGTCGCCATCCGTTTTCCAATGATTTGAAGAATCTCGGAGACTCCTTTGGATGGATACTGAGTTCAGTCTTCCTCGCAGATCAAGTCGTCTTGTTGTCAATACAACCATCTGGGTTTGTATACAGGTTTGTCGGTATATCCCTGCCAATTGTGCCTCAATATTGCATTCAATTCATGCCAGAGTCCTAATTCTAACTAGAAAACACGCGAGCAAGAAATTGCCATCCCAAAATGCACTTGAATCATCCATCATCAACTCAAGGGTCAGCCATCGCTACGTCTTCTGCTTCTTTGTTCCCTCTTCTTCCGCTTCCTTTGCTTTTCGCCTTTCGGCCAGCTTCTCCCTTTTAAACTTGGCTGCCTTGCCGGAATTCGCCAACTTCTGGATTGCCTTTTGATCTGACAGCGCTCTAGCCAATTCTTTCTTCACGTCTGCTTCGTCAGCCATTTCAGTGGGGTCTTTTATTATCCTCGCTGATGTCGTCCTTTTCAGGTGGAAGGTACCGTACCCGGTGACTGGCATTTACACGGCTTTAGCTGCATAAGTCTCTGGTTTAGAATTAGTATGATTCACCAAAAGAGAGACGTGGCAGTTTTTCATACTCACACTAAGCAGTGAGTAGCACACAAGTCAATGACAATGCCATCCTGTCGCCAACCATTCCCGTCTGTACCGATTTTCTAAGGAAGTTCACAGGTAGTCAGTTTTCATTTTGGCGAACCGCTCGGCAGCAATTACCCAAGCAACTGTCGTCGGATGCATCTGACGGAAAGGTATTGTCGGATAAAATCATTGTTGCACGCAGATATTGGCACGCCTTCTCCTAAAAAATGTCAGTCCAGGTGTTTCACCAGTTGCTTGCAACCCCCCATTTGCTCCAAATACATCAAAAGATCCCGTGTCTGATAACCTCAAGTCACAGGACCCATTCTTAACCCCAACTCTCTACGATGACTGCATCCACGACTTTCAAATACTGAGTCAATACACTGGTCTTCTTTATCTCATGTTTAACCAGACTTACAGCTACGACGTAGCAGCGTTTATCTTTAAGTCATCACTCACTTCAAGGCTTGAATTCAACCTAACGCCCAACTATCTGTGGTGCGATGGAACCGCCAGAACTTCGAAAAACACCGCCACCGATTAACCCTGAAATTCAAGAGGATATGCTAGTTTTAGATCATTTTCACAGTGTCAAAATGTCAAAACTAATACTAGAGTGCCTTGAATTGGTAAGCAATTATTAAAAGTATTTGGGAACCACTCTAACTTGTGTGCCAAAGCGTGATTTCTTCCTATTGCACGTTCGAATGAATCTGAATACATTCCAACGAGTTTCAACAGTTCAACCAACAACCCACTCGAGTCAAAGAAGACCACTCCATACCGATCCTAGCTTCTTCGAAACGTTCATACTTTCAGTTAAATCCCCTGTAGAAGTTTCAGGGTGTAAATAAGAGACCAGTTATTATGGGCTCCCGCCTGTGGCTAATTCCACAATGACTTGGGGAAGAACTCAACATCCTTGACTAAAACATAACTCAGCAATGTCGAAATACATCGCGATACACTGCTTTAACGAACTACTGTGTCGCTCATAGAAATTTCATTCCTCGCAGCCAATATGGACCACAAATCATGTGGAAAAGCACTAGTGGGCCCAAAGCATTTCACCTTCAAAGGCGGCGAGATGCGTGCCCCCAAGTATATCTGACCAGCTTTAAAAAGACGTATGATAGATGAAGGTATTGGTAAATTTGCAAAAAAAAAAACTAAATTTGACACTAACCTGGTCAAACAACAGATAAAGTGCCCAAACCGGTTTTACCTTCGTGTCATTTTCTCCCATCAGGAGCTACACCGTCCCACAACCTAGAGCACCAATACCTACACAACATCAAGAGCTAAACACAAAAGAATTAACATTGGTATCAAGCAAACTATCCAGAGGCCACAAAACAAGGAGCTCGAATGCAACAAGGTGGCATCTGTAACGCGGTTTCGTGCCGTATCAGGAACTTTTCCTAGTCAGGCAAGACGACTTCGAGATGCCTTCACGGAAACCCTACCAAGTCCAACCCAACGATTAATCCAGCTTCCCGGGCCAGGACTTGTTCCACCTCATATCATCCAAAATACCAGAATCCCAACACTGAGCATGTGTTATACGAAGGAGGCATCCCTCAGACCGGCATTCCGATGACATCGATAAAGAAATCAATCATCATGCAACAAGTCCAATCAATAAAGGACCAGATTTCAATCATGTAAGGGCCAATAACAAAAGACTTTTCCGCAGAGCTGAACTATCACCGCGGTATCCTGCGACAGCATCGAGTACTTGATTTGGCGGCGTCTCAGTCTTCTGAACAATCCACACTATTCCCACCACCAACTCCCATTAGGCCAATTCCCCATCAACTACAATGCCAACATCGAGTCAGCGTTTTCTTCTATCCAACCACATTAAACTATCTCTCCTCGAGCGGAAACGCGCTCAGAGCTTGAACCTCGAGGGCGATACCTGCCCATTTACCACAAAGTGACGGTGATCATTTTCAGGTGTCAACCACTGCTGGATAAGAATCCTCAAGAAAATATTGTTTATCAACTGAGCGAAGAAGGAAAAAGAAAAGATGCAAATGGTATTAGCGGATAACTCAAGGCGGGACAAGCTAACACTCAAAACACTAGCACGGACATACATGCATAGCTCAGAATGGCTGTCCATACCGACCCATTTTCCATCCGTCCGAATCCTATTGAAAGAAGGCCACCTCTAGATCAACTTCAATCTATTGAGACTAAGAAGAATACCATATTCCGCATATGCAGTGGGGGCTGAATTGCCTTATCACAGCCACAACAACTGTTTTGATGCTGGCCAGCATCTGTGCACGGTACAACCACACACAGGGCAGAATAGCTTGTACCTACAAGACGTTCTGATTCCACTGGGAAATCAACATCACCCACACAAATTTTCATACGAAACAATCCTTTTCGATGGTAATTATTTCCCATGAGGTAAGCACGTCAGCCCCAATTGACTATTACAGTTGATAATAAAATACCATAGGAAAGCAAATCGCGGCGCACACGCAAGCAATTAGGAATAAAATTCTTTCCGGGCTGATGCCAATCCTTTTTTAAGGACCTGCGGCTTGCACGGCTGCTCTACACCGTCGTTGTAGGCTGCTGATAGGGGATAAACGGGCTTGAGCTGACCTAGCTATGAGGGCGGGGTTGATCAATGTGGCCGCCTTCACCAGCCGCAGAAACTGCTGTCGCAAGCCGCTGTTGGACGCCGATTTAACCAAAATAGCCCCCGCTGCCGGCTGCTGCTACTGCAAGCCGCTGTTGTCGATAGCTGCTACAGGCCTGATCTAGCCCTTGGAGGCCTGCTCGATCAAGCCGCCGCTGCCGGCCGTGGTAGCTGCTGTTGCAAGCCGTTGTCGCAAGTCGCTGTTACAGGCGGTTGTTGGAGGCTGTGTTGGTCACACTACCCGTTGCCGTCGGTTGCGATAACTGCTGTTGCAAATTAGGTCATTGACTAACTGCCGCCGCCACTCCGTGGTAGCTGCTGTTTCAACCCTATTCCGGACCCGACTGCTTACAACAGGAGCTACTGCCACCGCCGGCGGTGGTTAGTGTGATCAGCCCAGTTTGCAACCGCTAGGTTGGTCAACCCAGCCTCCAACAGCGGCCCCCCACAAGTATCCGTAACAAGATCTTGCAGCAGCCACCACGGCCGGCAGCGGCAGCTAGCCTCGTAGGCCTGGCCTCCAACAGCTAGTCAGGCCAACCAGGCTTGTAATAGCTATCGACGGCAGTGACTCACAACAATGATTTATAGCAGCGGCCGCCAGCGGTGGCTGTGTTGAGCAACCCGGCCTCCAACCGCGACTTGCAACTGTCCGTAACGGCAGATTGCAGCATGTGGCCGCCACCGGCGGCTGTGTCGAGCAACCCCACCTCTCATAGCCAACCGGCTATAACAACTATTGACGACAGCAGCCTACAACATCAATTTGTAGCAGCGTCTGGCAGCGGTGGCTATGTTGATCAATCCGACCTCAAACAGCGACTTGCAACAGGGGCCCGCGACAGCACCCACTGCTGCCAGCCGCTGCGGTTGTTCAATAACTCAGCTTCAAGGTCAACCAAGCCCGTAATGACGATCCCTCTCAGGAGCCTACAACGGCAGTCTAGATCAGTCTTGCAAGCCGCGGGCCCTTGAACAATTCTATTGCTAATTTATTGCATGCGCACTGCAGATTGCTCTCCTATCA
This sequence comes from Calonectria naviculata, assembly GCA_003031705.1. Classification (NCBI taxonomy): domain Eukaryota; kingdom Fungi; phylum Ascomycota; class Sordariomycetes; order Hypocreales; family Nectriaceae; genus Calonectria; species Calonectria naviculata. The sequence continues at coordinate 16,212 of NAGG01000839.1, read as the reverse complement.
TCCCTTCTTATTGGATGCATTAGTGATTGATTTGGGTTGGTTATTCATGATCCAATTCACGATTCTACGACCTAAAAGGACCGAAAATTGTTGAACCAACTGAAATGATGTGCCAAAAGTCTGACAACACCACCTTTCGATTGTGACCACCTCTCCGGTTTTTCAACCTCAGACCTAAAACAATAAATAACACCTCGTAACACTAATATAATAAGTAAACCTGATATTACTATTTGTCGGGTTATTTAGGCTGGTTTATTTTATTTATTTTGTTGAATTGGTAGATGGCCCGCCATAAGATATTGTCAGACTTTTGATCCATCATTTTAATATAAATTCTAACAATGACAGGGATTTAGCAGACGATCTGGAAGAAAAGTCAAGTGATCAAATCTCCTACCAGGCACATCCTTTGTCTCAGTCACCAACACTTCTGATCCACATTGTTCTCTTGAGGGCTATCAGATCCGGCGTATCAATCAACTGCACACCCCACGAGCGGGGTAAGCTCGCAGAAGCCCGGCATTCTGGCCCAATTAGCAAAAAATGGGGGGCTAGAGAGAGAGAGAGAGGATTGAGAATTAAGTGCTGGTGCAGAGAGACGACTTCGGCCGACGGACCTCGCTGCAAGTTGGGGAGTGATATAGGGTAGGTGTTCTTACAGAGGGCTTGAGCGATGACAGCGGTGGAGTGGGTGCATTCAGAACACGGAAACTGTCACATGGAGCTTTAGCCTTTGTACTATACTGAAACAATAGCTCTCAAATCGCAGCCCGTATGAGCAAGGTACATTGGCGGCAGGCCGCAGAGATGCCATATTTTCTAGACGCTTCATTTGGGTTTGACCTTTACAGCGAGTGGAATTGTGCGTGGGCTCCATGTCAACTCCAGTCTTGGGCTAACTAGGAGTTCGTAAGGCAGTCACTGGCAGTGAGCATGGCCCGTGGATGCTGTTAGTGACACCCCCACACTGCGTCGTTTAGCGGCCGCTTCCCCTGGAGGCGCCCCCAGTGCGAAAGAACCTCGTTCCTTTCGAGGTGCATAGGCAGCCCCCTGGATACCACCAAACTACGGATAAGGATTGATCGAATTAGAGCAGCCATTATTGCGGTATTTCAACAACTGTTGGGTTTTGTGGCAACAGGAATTTATCCGTCTCAATCCCATCAGTAGCAGATTTTTTTTTCTGATTTGAGTAATTGGATGTTGGCGTGAGTGGCTGATGTCTTCGAGTACTTCGCTATACATTTTTGGTGATGGAATTTGTAGTGGGTTATGTGGGGAACCACACTCTGGGGGCTGCCTCTGCACATCGAAAGGAGTGTCTGTGGGCACCATCACTGAGAGGGGGCGCTGGGGTTGTAGGTCCCGTCCTGCTGTGCGCTGTTCAAGGGACCAATGTCTTTACTCTAGGATAAATCCAACCTACATATAACTAGTTATTGTAGGAAGAAGAGAAGTCCGCACTAGAGGTGACGTGATATATAATATTTCATGAGGCGCTCCAACTGCCACCCAAAACAATCGCTCACCACCACCGTTACTCCCTTACTACATAACCAACCAGCCGATATGGCGCCTGTTATCCCGTACAAGAATCTCCAAAATGGTGCCCAACAACTTCGTGAGGTGGCACTGTGGCGACTCCGATCACGAGTGCCATTCTGGGAGCATTGCGACAGTGCTAGGCGCGTTATTACTGATGCATCTCTTAAATCGCTGGCCGTTGCCCACGTTTGGCCATGTGCCGTGGTGGTTTACAAACCCTCTGCCAACGTATTAATTAGTATTGCTTCACGTTACCAAGGGCAGAGGTATCTCACCTTTCGCTGTTCTCGAAATTGAAAATAGATGTTATTCCAGATATCCCTCGACGTACAGTCCACTGTCCCCTCTGTCGTGTTGGAACACGATGGCTGCATTTTTTCGACAAGATCAGGTGGCGTCGATTTCCATGGTTTAGGAATAGGCCAGTCGGAGAAATGGACAAGTTTTGCCTCGTTATAAATTGAAACAGGGTCCCATTTCTCGACATCGCTTCCAAGATACAGGCTATGGTCCGTAAATCGGAATTCGCCGGTCAACATGTCGTAGGGTCGATGCGGCAGGATGAGAGCGCTGTCGTTGTAGAGCCAGTTGAGAATCTCCATGTCGTAGTCATTTGGGCCAGCTGCTTCAACCTTTTTCATGATTCGATCAAATTCTGTCTTTGAAGGCTGTGCCAGAACAACCTGTGACGAAAGAGTCGGGCTATCGGGGTATAGCCAATACGCTCTGGGCATCGCGACAGGTACTGGTGGAAGTAAGAATAGCTCGTCCATATGCTTTAGTAGGAGGGAATCGGAATCAATGGACAACACCCGCTGGTATTGCGTTTGGTTGAAGGCCAAGAGCTTTGTGAACGAGTCTGCCCATGTCGCTAGAAAACGGCGTAAGATTTCGTGTTAGTAAAGTTAGCTGGGGGTTAGTTGGAACTGTAGACAACTTACGATCATGCCCATCCCGGTGCTGTACTGATATAGGTACTAGCTTAACATTGTATCGTTCTTGGGACGCTTTCAGAAGGTAGGCCTCTGTCGAGTGTTTGTCGTCCGACATGCGAGAGGGATACATCATGACGCGATCTGCCTTGCTCCCAAGTCTGTGGAGCGACTCAAAGAACATGACCGAGTTGCATAGATAGTGGCTGTTAGTAACATACTGTGTATAAGCAAAGCGGGACCAGTCTATAGCATCGTCGTTGATGGCGTCAAGCTGCGACAGGGAGGGTTCTGGCCTAGAAAGGCTGCTGGCCGCACCGCCAATAATGTGGAATAGCAGGAGGACTAGCCCACCGCAGAGAACAAAATATGCAGTCCAGCGGTATCTGCGCGAAGGGACGAAACGGCCGAGAGCCCATCCACTGGTCGACTGAGAATGGACAGTTTGGTCGGTCGGCAAAGGTCGATAGTGATGCCATGCTAACTGCAGGCGTGTGCATAGGGAATTCATGTTGAGCGTTGGCATGAGCGGACAGCCTAACGGATGGGAGAGAATGAGGGGCAAGGATTATGGAGTAGAGTGCCATTACAGGCACGGGAAAAGTATATAAAAAAGCAGTGACTGGCGTTATGGAAAGCGCCTTGTAACACGTCTTGCCACCTTGTGTCACTGTCACGGCACAACGCTCCAGCCATGCACCCAAATAAAACGATAAAATTCTTTGTTCAGCATCTCCAATGCTGTGACGTTTGCGACATTGTCATGAAAGCCGTTACAATGGATCGAGTTCACAAGTGGCCTTTGTGTTGGCGTGTTCAAAACACACAGACAGCCTTGGGCTCAAAGAGACGGTTACTGCATGATTCGGGACGGTTAGTTGCGTTCCCTGCCCCTTATGCCGACACTCGTACTCTTTGTACAAGTCATCAGTGAAACCAGCATCCCGTCTGCGGGCAAAGAGATGAGTCAACACTGTCCTTACAATAGGCAAGAGAGGAGTGGCTACACTGATCATCGAAGCAGATGGACCGCCTGAGCAAGGCAAAATCCTGCCCACGCTTGCAGCCGAGTCCTGTCATCGCTCAGCTGAACCAAACGGCTTACTGCACTAGCCTTCAAGTCATACGGGTACTGAGTCAACTTGAGCATCTATACACGAGACGCTTACGGAGTACCCATTCTTACCCTCCTGCGGTCTGTACGACTTGTCCTGTTGCTTGTGTGATGGGAGCAATGGTCAAATTCTCTGGCACCCTCTTGGGGCTCCAGAAACCAGCCTTCTCTACCATCACCCAGGTCCATATCTCATTCTCCAACCAATTGCTGTATCATTAATCTATTGCGATGAATTCTTTACAAAAGACCTTTTCATTTATCATCGCCTTCGCCATATGGCTCTTTATTCTTCCTCCAACTCTTGCGGTCGGGGCCCCCCTCTCAGCAACGTGGTCCCTTCAAACCTTCGGTCCAGACGGCCCCTGGCACGCTGTACAGTCCATGGTTGGATCCGACGGCACCATCATCAGCCTCTATCCCGGCACTTCGTGGGAAACTTGGCTTATCGGAACGGATTATTGCAAGCTCAACACTTCCGACGGCTGTTATGCGACAAAGGCTGGTATCTACAATATGGAAGCCGGCACCATCTCAGGCTCAGGATCTAACGGGATGATTAAATGGAACCCAAGTTTGTCTAGCTTTCAGGTTGGAATGGATGTTGTTGGCAGCTTACCCAAGAGATGGATGGACGATATGAGCTTCGCCGAACATGACAGCGCTGCCTCCATATCCAATGTGTCGCTGATTGTACTCGACTCTCAAATGTTGGCATATCCTAACGGCATGTGGTATCCATTTTTCGCCGGCTGCCTATCTCTTGGTGCACCCGGGAACGTGAACCAGACATTCACTAGAGGCAGTGGAGATGCTACCAATGCGAGTCTGGTGCCCGGAGGTCTCTATCAAGAGGGCATCATACCTTCAAACTCGTTTGGGATGCATATTGGTGCCGTTTCACCTAAGGTCTCACCTTCCCTCTATTTTGGCGGTTATGATCAGAACCGCGTTGTGGGCAACATTGTGGCACTCGAGGGCGGGCTCCGAGATGCCATTACACTTCATGATATTGCAATTGAAGTTGTTGTTGGCGACTCGCCTTTTCGTTTTAGTTCCAGGAACGGCCTACTTAATGCTGGAAACTCTTCCATGGGGCCAAGCCTTGGGGTTTCGATCGACGGATGTGCGCCTTATTTATCCCTTCCGAAATCAACATGCGACAGCATCGCCTCTCATCTTCCTGTCAATTATGACGAAGGACTTGGTCTGTATTTGTGGGATACACAATCACCCAAGTACAGACAAATTATTTCATCGGCTTCTGTTTTGGCGTTTACATTCCAGGGTGATTCGAATAGCAATAACGGCACTATCCGAGTCCCTTTTCTCCATCTCAACCTTACGCTTACGAGCCCCCTCGTGGATAAACCAACACAATATTTCCCTTGCTACACAGGCGGTAGGGTAGAGTACGCCCTTGGTCGGGCCTTTCTTCAAGACGCCTTTATCGGGGCCAACTGGGACACGGAGAGCGGGAGGTGGTGGCTAGCTCAAGCACCTGGGCCTAATATTCCTGGAACAGTTCAAGTTAAATCCATTGAGAAGGGAGACCAGTTGATTGACAAGGGAGACAACGACTGGAAGATTTCCTGGTCTGGTATCTGGACCACCGAATTCCTCGAATCTGGTTCTAACCCGACTACCTCAGCCACCACTCCAAACGAAGGACTGTCGACCGGTGCCAAGGTTGGTCTTAGCGTAGGAATTTTAGCAGCAACGCTGGGACTAATGGGAATTGTCATTTTTCTTCATGGGCGCCGTAAGAGGTACAATCAAGTCCAGACATCAACAAACCCCATCGGCGGAAGCGAACTGTCTGCGATTGGGACGGAAAAGACAATCAAGCCCATCATTCAACAGTATCCCGCGGAAGTACAAGGATCGATGCCGCCGGATCAGGTTCAGGACACCAATCAAAGATGGGAACTGGCATAATCGCGGTTTAGGGGTGGAGATAGTGCCGTGTTGCGAAAACAGTTGGGTGCGCAGCGAGCACCGCGTTGAAGCTCAATACACCACAATCCCACCACCTCACCCATGCAAACCATGAGCGTGCCGACCCCACAGCGCTCACTGCTCCCCGAAAAAAAGACTAGCGACCACTTTTTGGAAGGGTAGATTGGTAGGACTAGGGAGATTACTGCCACCTTAAATTAAAAGTATGCATCGGTCTTCAAAATTGTCGCAGTATGCCCTGGTTCTACAGCATCGCGACATGGCCGTTAGTGTTGTAGAGATTGTCAGGTGTCGCGGGCCAGTGGGCAGCATATGGGCCGGCCCAGCCCCCCTCCCAGTTATGGTGCACGTGGATGGGGCCTGGTTTGGGCGGAGAGGTGCGTGGAGAAGATGGTGGGTGGAGGGGCGGCGGGGTGGAATCCATCGTGAGTCTGAGCTTGAACGGAAATTGATGGGAAATTGATGCTACGAGACGACCAACAGTAGTATAAAGCCAGTAGAAGAAGAATATGATGGTTAGGCATTTATTGTAATTTTTTAAAAATTTATTTTTAGCTGGTTTCGCCTTGTGTCTCGCTTTCCGCTGCCTAGCCCCAGAGTTAGACGAGACAGCTTGACCCCGGCTAGCTGGCACCGACCAGCTATAAGCTCTGTCTCTATAATCCCACCCGCGTGTAAGTGCCATGTCCGCAAAACGGCCGTGTGTATAAACGGTGCCTGTGTTTAGAAAATGAACGTAGGCGGTATCTCGCAATTGTCTGCCTCTGCGCGCAAAAAAAGAGGGGGATTCCATGAGATTCCATGTGTTTTAGTCTTTTCTTTTTCCTAATATCGGGCTCGAATTTTACTGGACCATGGACGCAGCCTCGTACACGGGGGGTGGTAACACAGGTGAGGAGCAAAACAGACATGAAAGTGCGAGCCCCCCGCACGCAGACTCTGCACAACACAACACACACCTTCTCACATTTTGCATTCCAATGTTGGACCCCAAAGGCAAAAGAGCTCTCTCCATCACCCCAGAAGGGACAATACCCCCGGCTAAGAAACACAAGTCTAGGCCTGAGTCGGGCGATGGCCCCTCCGACAGTGGCTGCTCCGCTAGGGCCGGCTCTTCCTCTAGAGGTAACTCCTCTAGGGGCAGGTCCTCGAACACCCGGCCCTTTGGAATACGACCTTCGGGCAATCGGCCCCCAAGAAATCAGCCCCCAGGCAGCCGGCCGAGCGCTCCCATCATCATTGAGAGTGACGACGATAATGATCCAGATGTCCAATTTATCAGCGAAAACATTCGTTCTCAAGTTCCAAAGGTACCCAATGAGCCCACTAACAGAACTGCCAGTCAAGAAGGGCCTACGCCTTGTGTAATTATTCACGGAAGCAACTGCAGCTGCGAATTCGAGCTCTTACAGCCGCCGCTGAAGGACCGCAACTCTGACATTGAGCCCACAGAGGAAATGATAAAAGTGGTAGGCTCTCTTTGCCCAGTCATTAGCACCCACAGATCAACCTCGGACGGGGCTGATCCCGCGAATTTGCTTTCGAAAATACACAGGCAGCTACAAAGATTCGGGGTTGTACAAGGTCTAGAATGTCACCAAAACAACTTGGCGAGCGAGAAGGGTTTGTCGCGAAGACACACAGTTATGTTTCGCGATAATCCAGAGAAGTATATACTCCCATGCAGGCGCAATGCCAGGCCTGTCCCGCGCCCGGCTGAAGTTGTACGCATCTTCTTCCACGCTGCCAGGTCCAGAGAGGATGGCTTGGACGTGCCGGCGTACAACGGCACTGTGGTGGCGCCCCTTCTTGAGATGGCATTCCGTGCTCACCCGAGAGACCGGAGTCTCTTCGTGAAGGTCAAGGCCGGTCCATGGTGAGTTGAACAGAAAAGCAAACAACCCTCTCCTCCCCGCCTCCGATAATGACTGACCTTTGTTTCGCCTCCAGCTCGGCCATCCTCCCAGATGGGTATCGTTTCTTGACAGATACAAACTACCCAGTCAAACGAATGGATAACTCCATATATATTCTGCCCAACCGGAGAAGACACGATGGGCGCTCGATGTCACAGCTCATTGATGTCGTACGCATGCGCATGCCGAGCCGGTCGATAAATGCGGCGGCCCACCCCGACTTTGGGGACCGCCCGATTGCCGTCCCCATCAGAACCAGGCGCCCTGGTGAGACTGTGGATGAAGCCTGCTTCCAAGTTGCCGCCTGGATGAAGGTACAATTAGATTTCTTGAATTACCTTGTCCACGGCGACAGGAGTTTCGAACGGGAACCCGGGGCGCCGAGTCTCACTGACATTCCCTTCATCCCAGGTATTGTCATCGTCGATGGCACCTGGTACATGCTTACAGCGCAGCGTGAGGGCGTGGAAACGGTGCGCGATTCCCTATTTTCCTCCTTGATGCAAGTGTCTTGCTAACACCACCCTGGTGTCTAGAAAATCGCCTTTGAAGCTGAATTGGGGAATACTGACACGGTTTTTGGCATGTACCGCATCATTGCAGGCCTTCAATTGATCCTAGACTGGATCCTATACGCATACTGCCCATGGCTTACCATGGCTCTCGTGTGGGCGGAAGAAAATAGCGGCACCCCGCCCTATCGACTCCGGTGGCATTCTTAGGAGCAGTTGGGGCCGTTTGACTGTTTCCAGGAGGAGTATGTCGGGCCTAATCGTATGGGCTAAAGGCGATGACGGGTTTGGTGGTATGTAGCGAGGAGAATTGGCACATTACCTGGAGGGATCTACTTGACAATCATACAATGCAACCTGTTTTGTTTTAAACCTTCTTCGCCAATGCAAGTGTGAACCATGCCCACGAGATCAATTCTAACCATCTACGCTCCTCCCCACGAAACCTACACTCTTTCTTACATTGTAACCTGCCCCCTCCCCTCCAAGTCCACTCCAAGTTTGTTCCTTCAATTACCGCAGTGGCAGCCCGAAAAAAGCAATGTCGGATCCTATTGTCATTGCTCTATTCTGTGTGATAGGCATGGGGCTCGGCCTATTCTTTGTCACCGCGCCGGTTATCATCATCATTATCGTCGACAGGCTGAGAGAGAACAAGAAGGACATCAAAAACGCTGTCCTCACAATGGTAGCGGCCCATGGCGAGACGACGGCAGCCGAGCCTGAACAGAGACTCAATAAAAGGAAGGCCCGACGAGCAAGGAACAGGATCTAGATCCCCCTCACATTCTTTCTCTGTACCCCAGGACGTTTTGTGATAATTTGGCTGGGATTTCCTGTCGTGATGGGGCAATTGGGGAAGAGGGACACAGTGACTTTTGCATGTCGTCAAAATACCACATCGCACGCCGTCCAAAGATGCTTCGCCCACATGTATAGGGTTGGATTTAAATCTGCAAAGGGTGTACAATTGCAAATACCCAATACAAAGCACACTGATTGGAACAATGGAGGATGGCGAACACCTCGTCCTTCGAATGTAATAAAGACGATGACGTGCGTTGGTACGGACTTGACTTGGCGATAAGTCGGGCTTGTAAACGGTTGACTTTGCAAAATAAATATATTTGATGACATGACAGATCCTCATTCTCGTTTACAGTAAGTGCACTCGACAGAATTTGCAAAAGTCGACATTTTGCCTCAAAAGATCCATACGACGAGCCCAAACCCGCTTGCCGTAAATCTGTCTAAATTGCATAGTCTATTGTCCAGTACATTGCTAGTATGAAATAAAAGAGAGTTAAAACACCTAGAGTCCTCAAAGCAACCGTAAAGACACCCGGAAAGGCGGCGATGGAGGTGGTTATCGAGAAGACTGTTGGAATCACCTTGGAAGTGACCTTCCAGAAGGCCAGCCGATGCGCTGAAACAGAGGTGGGGGCAGTGTGAGGCCAAGAACAACGTTGAAAAGCTCGCACAAATAACTCCAAATTTATTCTTTTGCTTCAATGATGGGTGTTTTATCTGTCCAAACGAGGAGAGTCGCCCGCATGTATACACGATACACGCATGGTTCGCTGGAGATGGCAACCTCATCTCGGTTGAAGACCTGCTGGTTTCTACTTGGCACCGTTTTCCCCAACGGCAAACGGGCTTAGGTCAGGTCAGTCCCGTAACTGGAATAAAGTTTTGGCCCTATACGTAAAAATTCCCGATTCGGCAATTCCCCTCTTTGCCGCCTAATTAGTCGTCACTGTCAATGTCACTGTCAGACACTATTCATGAGCATGCCATGTCCGAAGTGCACCATAACATGACTGGGGGGTGCTAGGGTGGAGGCCATCATCTCCTCGCACCAACACCCACGCCCACATCCACGCTGCCACCGGGCCCCTCCTTCCCATCGGCATCCGGAACAATATTGACCCACGAATGGAACCAGAACCAAAGAAATTCTAATCCACAACGGCCATGCCACCGCCCGCGAAGAAGTTGTGACGATCGAAGAATGAACCTGCGCCGCGGGTAACGCCGGTCCCGAAGAAAATCGCCCCCAGCTCTCTCCCTCAATGCCCTCGTCCGCAGTCATGGGCCCCTCGGCCGCCCGCATCCTGCGCCCCGGCGCCGCTGCCGCCACCTCAGGCCTGGCCATCAGCCGGTGCGTTGCGGGAGCCGCCGGCATCCAATTCGCCCGACGCTTCTCGATGCCCTCGCGAGGTCGCATGGTCCGCGAGATGGAGAAGATGGCCCGCGAGGGCTCCCGCAAGACCGACGTCGAGACCATGTCCCAGATCCAGAAGAAGGCCAACAACGAATACTTTAGGTCTGGTGGTGGACCTGTGTTTCCTGGTGAGTTGTACGCTGCAATTGGACTCTAGTCGCTCAATTGAACAAAATCGCGGATATCTTTCAATTGAGAGAAGTCGTGGACGTTGTTCAATTGACAAGGGCTGTGGGGTCGTGGCAATGCGTCGCAAAGCTAGAAATGAAGAGAAGCAACCCGGCTAACAAAGGCAATTCCTTTCAACTCGTCTAGGCACCTTCGTCTCCCTCCCCATCTCGAGATACCCCATGAGCCCCCCGCTCTTCCTCAAATACCAATGGTACCGCATATACCAGTGGGGAATCGAGACGCTCTCGCTGCTCAACTTCAAGCTGCAGTCCATGCCCAACTGGACCACGCGACCGCAGTGGAAGGCGGCCCGCGGCAAGATTGCGCCCACGGCCAAGGTCATGTACACCGACATGCTCGCCGCCTTCGCCGCCGGCGACAAGAAGGCTATAAACGAGCTGTGCCTGGGCAACTTTGCTAAGAAGCTCACGGCCGCTATCGACCGCCGCAATCCGGCCGAGGTGACAAAGTTCGAGCTCATCAGCTTCAACAAGTCCCTCTTCTACCCGCGCGTGGCCGCCCACCAGGTCCACAACGTGAACCCGCACGACAAGGAAATGTTCACCGAGCAGGCCGTCGTCGCCATTGCCTCGACACAAAAGGCCACCCGCCACAAGGCCTCGACCGGCGAGCTCATCCCTGGCAGCACTAGGATGCAGGACAAGGTCGAGTACGTGGTGCTCTCGCGGCAGGTCAGCGACAAGACATACCAGGCCACCCCTTGGAGGATATGGGGCACCGTGCCCGCGACAACCATGGAGGGCTACCTCGAAGAGCAGGAGTGGATTCGCCAGGAGCAGGCCAAGCGTGCCGGATGGGACCTGACCAAGAAATAAGGGGTTTCACAGTTCACGAAAACATCTGGAGAGATGAAGAATTTTTTGGGGGTAGCATTCCTGCCCCTTCTGTACTACTTGTACTACTGCCTACGATAGTCACGCATGGATGGGAAAGAACAAAAGAGCCAAGTGTAAAACGAAGGAGTGTATATTTGTACCAAGATCATTATGTCTGTACTATAGAATAGCATGGAGGCCGGCGAAGAGGACGTCTGTGCAGAGAATTCTCCAAATCAACCTGGGTATTTTGTCTTTCGAAGCAACAAAAAGAGGGAGCTTGGCCTCCATGGCGAGGAAAAAGATGATTTGAGTGACTTGAGCTTGATTCGACTTTCACGCAGCATCCACCAATGGCGGCAATGATCAAAAACAAATCATGCTGGCCACCCGGGAACACTTGAGTAGTTTTCTACTCTTGGCCGGGCTGATCTAGAAGAACTTGCCAGGAGTGGAAGTGACGAGCTCCGCGTGGGCGTCAGTGTCAGTGTCTCGGCTGGGAGTGCGGCCAACGGGAGGGTCCAGAGCATCGAAGCGGTGGCCACGGACCTTGGCGTTGATCCACTGGAACGAGAGACGCAAGACCATGGCGCCGAGTCCCCAGAGGAGACCGCCAACGGGGGCAGCGACAAAGGCGCCAAAGGCGCTCCAGTCATTGCCGTAGAGGCCCTCCTCGAGGAGCAGCAGTTCAGCTCCCTTCTGGGCGTCACCATAGTAGATGACACCGAAGATGAAGACGCTGAGGATGCCACCAAGGCCGCCAACGACCACCTCGAAGCCGCGCCACCAGTAGAACTTGTCAACGAGGCCGACGACCAAGACAGGGATTGTGGCGGCCGATACCAGGTCGGTGATGAGGTAGATCTGGAGAATGGATGGGGCCTTCAGAGCCAGGACGACAACGGGGATGATGATCAGCACGACCATGCCACGGATGAACCAAATATTGAGGCGGTTGCGGAAGAGGTCGTTGGAGGCGGACGAGACCATGGCTGACTGCAGGCTGTCAAAGGCGGCCGTGCTGAGTGTCACCACCATGACCAGGACGATGCCAATGACCCAGCTTGGGAGCGTCTCGAGAAGAAGGAAGAAGGCGATGGAGCCAGAGGACTCGGCCTCGTCTAAGGGCAGGGCGCCGGACCAGATGGCGATCAGACCCGTGGAACCGACGAGCGTGATGATGCACAGGATGATAACGGTGGCAATCGAGGTGCCAACGCGGAGGTCCTTGTCCGTCTTTGAAGAAAAGGTACGCAGCCAAAAGTTGGACAGGAAGAAGTCGTTTGTGAGGATGGCGACAGGGAGGATGTACAGAAGCTGCCAGCCGAGGAGGTTGGCCTTTGTCAGGCCCGACTCGTCAATCAGAGGCTTCTGGATCTCAGTCTTCGCGCCTATGGTGATGGTGGCGATGACGACAAGGCCAATGACCATACCTCCCTGAATGACGTCGGTCAGGAATGAAATCTTGAAGCCGCCGAGAGCTGAGAAGGGTCGTGTTAGTCGGTTTGCCTTTCTTATGCGCCAATGTCGTTGCGCAACTTACAGGTGTAAATGGTGGTGATGACGCATTCAACAATCATGACGGGAAGGCTGTCAAGGCCTGTCAACGCGTTGACAACCTGGCCGATGGCAGACAGCTCCGAGACCATGTACAGGAACAGAGTGACGAGGGTCATGAAGCTGAGGTAGAGCATGGTGATGGTGCCATAGCGCTGTCTCGTCCACTCGGTCAGGACGAAGCCCTCGGGACAGCGCCTGCGAATGATGGGGCCGAGGAAACCAAAGACGAGGATAGGCAGAGACGAGGCCAGGGCATAAACAATCATGCCCTGGACGCCGGAGATGGTGGCGAGCTCCGGGTAGGAGAAGAGGATACCGGATCCGAGCGCTGTTCGAGTCAGTGTTAAAAGGATATCATGGCAAGGGGGGAGAGGGGGCTATTGGAGCGGCAACACTTTTCCCACGCAAGCATTAACTTGATCGAGTATTCACGGTACAATCTCAGCCTCATCTCCGACAACTGGAGCCATCTCCCCGGACAGAAAAGCAGTAAATGGAGCTTCGTCTCGGGGTTGGATGGCACCAAATCGCGTCGACTCAGCGCCCGTAGTGAGCCGCATCCTCCCTCCCCCCCCCTCCCCGAGATGGTCTCTCTGAGCGGGGGGGTTGTGTTTCGTCCTGGCTAATGCCAGAACATGCTGTTTTGAAGGAAATGATCAGTAGCATCAGAGAGACAGACAGATCTCGGGGCAGGGGGGGTGGGAAGACAAGGGATCTTGTGGTACGAACCTGCTCGTTCAGTCTTTGGTAGCTGCTTGTTGTCGTCATGGTTTTGACCGTGGAGTTTTGTTTCAGATGGCCGGCATTATAAAATGCTACCGCTCCGGGGGCTTCGAGCTTGAGCTGCTCTACTCACCGGAGGCGATGAAGTTCATGGCCAGAGGGAAAGCTGACGGTGGCGAGTTAGCAAAGACAGAGGGGTTTTTGGGACAAGTCGAGCGGCCTGACCAGTCTGGGTTCCGTTCCCAGCGAGAAAGTCATCCTTTCCCTGGTTTCTCATCCTCCAGGCGACGCCTGTTCCTAGCAACCTGTGGTGGATGTCATGTCAGTGATGCGCACAGGGAGAGGCACGGGAGGAATGCAGGTGCAGATGCAGGTGCAGGTGCAGAGGTGGGGGCTTACAAAAAGGCGCCATATGTGACGTAGATGATGGCGTTGGACGCCTCGGTGGATGGTAGTCCCATGTTGGCTGGCTGGCGATTGCAAGATTGACGATGGTGTTTACTTGCGCAAAAGATCAGACGTTGCAAACGTTGAGATTTATTGCTCACGACAAGCGAGCGAGAAAAAAAAAGACTCGGACGACGATACTGGTTCGAGCTAGTTCATGATGACAGGGGTGTGCTAAATTACTCCGGGTCGGGATTAGTCCCACATCACCCATATCAGCACATCCATCTTTCAGCGAGACACGAGTAACACGGCCATGGGAAGATCAATAGAAGCAAAAAGGTATGCCGAAATAAAGCCCAAGAATTAATTTATCTTTCTGTTGATATAGCTCACATCTTTTGCAGTGGCTTTTTGTGTCAATAAGCCTACGTCCGCCTTGACTTTTATTGTGCGCTGTCTAATACACGTACATCCTCTTCACTTTTATTCTCAATCATCACAACCGTTCAGCATGGCTTCTGCCATGAGTCTTTGTTATTTGATATTTCTGTTAGGTTTGGATAGGCCCGAATTATCTGGGCCTCAACTATCTCCTAGAGTGCCATAAAACTCCAGTGGAGTTACAGGGGAGAGATGTCAATTGGGCGTAAGAAATTGAGTGGTACATCCGTTACCATTCAAAATGGGTGATGGCAGAAGTCGAGTTGGCACTAGTGGGAAGACGACAGGGGCTTGACCAAATTAATTGGCTCGTCCTCCACAGTCATCAGTAACTACCGGCTAATCCAAATTGTGGAGCGGTGTACGTGCTGGAGTTTATGGCACTCGAGGAGATGGATCAAAGGTCCTCAGCGGGGCGACCTTGATGCCGACGTATCGTTGACCCAGGCATACTATGTGAAGCTGCCTGGTGTCGTCTTTTCCCATTTTCATGGTGGCGTCTTGTCTTTTTGGGGGCTTTTTTTCTCCTTCGGGGAAGCGGGCTTACAGCCGGGCTTGACTTTTTGCCTCGGCGGGCGTCAGTTCGCTGACAACATAGTACCAAATTGAGCATCTTCAATTTTTACTCATCACGTCAGATATACGGAAACACCAGCACTGCGCCAGTTTTATCTAGGAACAGTGTCAAAAAAACCTGGGCCACTTGTATCTGGTTTTTTTATTTATTGTGCCTTGGAATGTGCGTTGGCAAAAACTCGTATAAGTCTGCCCCATTCGAAGAGTTCATGTTGGACCTCGCTTGGCCTGAAGGCTGAGACTATCCCTCAAACATACACTGGCACAGAAAGCCTCTATTATCAGTCTATCAGAGCCAGTCATTCAGCCACTATCCATGCAAGCCGTCTCCACATTCACCGTCGCAGACCAACCAGAGTGTAACGCCGCAACGCCCAAGACCCTTCTTGTGCCGTCTTTCGCATCTCCGACTCAGCTCCTTTGTGACATCACTCGGCGAGCGGGGAAAGGTGTACACGGCAAAAATACACAACAATCTAATACTTAAATACAATGGGAGATGGTTCATTCGTGAATTGTTTTGTATCTGGTGAAGGTTTCCCCCATTTATCCGCAGCCTACCCTATTCTGCCCTACCTGCACGCCAACCCGATGCTATTTCACCACTCGCTGGGCTCACTTGGCCGTCTCTCAACCATTCCAATGTTCCTTCTACATGTCATTTTTTGTGGCCAAGGTCACAAGGCAGCTTGACGCCACAAATGACAAGCTACATGCATGCAAGATGTACCACCACACCAGAAAGCTCGCTCATCATCATTGCCCTGCCGCCCCATTTACTGGGTCGCAAAAACCCTCTGAAAGGCAAGGCGACTGGCAAATTCTGTATCCCCCTCACCGCGTCCATGTAAAAGCATTCATCGGGCCGAAAAGTGCAGAGAGCAAGGATGTTTTCCAAACTCTCTGCATGTATCCAGATTCGACCACAAATATGCGGACGTGACGACGATTGGGAGAGGCGCTCAGACACGCCGACCATGCGAAAGAAAAGCATTTCGCTCGCCCTTTTGACTTTGCTCTAGCTCCGTGATTCCTACATACAAAGACCAGCCCACTACCATCGCTAAAGCATCGCCATCCGTGCGCGACGAACCACATTGCCGGGTGGTTTATTTTTAGACGCGCCGAAATCATTGTTCAGAGTTCGGTCGCCTAGCTCTCGACTAAAGTATGATCGGAGAATATCCTGGGCTTTGTGGATAACTTTTTCTGTCATGTATGCGCTTTTCTCTCGTCCCACCCCCCCCCCTCCCTTGGATGTTTCACTTCCCAGAAATGATGCCCTGCATTTGGCCCTTTGAGATTTTTTG
>NAGG01000838.1:0-15910 GCA_003031705.1 Calonectria naviculata | reverse complement strand
GCGTGGGGGTGTTCGATGCGACGGGCCGCGCGCTGCTGGCGCAAGAGGGATCGGACGTCGGTCATGGCGGGCAGGGGGGGAGGGGGACACAGACACAACGCGGGAGGGTTACGAAGGGATGACACCAAAGCTTGGCCAGCGAGAGACGAGAAATCTAGAGGGGCGGAGGGTCAAGGCGGGGAGTGAGAAGAGGCCCTGTTGGCTACCAATCAATGGCAAGCAGTGGGACGAGAGGAGAATTGCTCTTTTGGAAGGAGGGTGATTTTTTAACCCTTCTTCGAGGCGCTGCAGGATAACCGAGAAAAGAAATATGAAGGGGTATATCAAGGGAAAAATGAAGAGACAAGGACGGGTCCAACTAAGGCTGCGTTGGTGAGATGATGCTCTCACATGGCGCGTGTAGCTAAGCCGCGTCCGAAAATTAGCCGGCGCAACTCTCAGGAGCAATTGGGGGAGGCGTCGCAGGGCAACGCTGTCTCTGCCTTCTGGAACGAGTCTGTGTGCCTCGAGCTGCCGACGTCCAAAAATTCCCGGGATCAATCAGCATGGAGCGTACAAAGACAAAGAACAAAAGCTTCCTATACAGAGCTCCAAACCCACTTTGAAGGGTTGCGTATCCTTCGTCCCTCTCCACGTGGGGAGACCCTGGCACAACCTGGACGTTTGCGAGCCGAGCCTTGCACAGCCAGAGTCTCAGTTAGAGCTACCCACTCTGCACTGACGCTACGCTACGCTGCTGCTACACTACACTACACTACACCACCAAACACGCTAGACGTGCTCGTCGGCCTCTGCGGGTCCTCTCTTTCGCAGACTCTCTCTCTTTATCATCGCCCCTTCGAGAAAACACCACAAACTCTCTCGTTCGTTTCCCCGCGGCGCGCTGCTTCATGAGGTGAAGGCCCTATTCACCCACTTGCCTGAAAAATGGCCGACCAGCAAGAGGGCAACGCCCTCGCCGCCACCTTTCCCAACCCGCCGCCGTTCTGGAAGGACTTCACGCCCGACAAGATTGCCCGGATCGAGGAGCTGAGGGCGGCGCACATCCAGCAGCACGGCGGAGATGCCCTGACGACGCGCATTCCAGACCTGCCTGAGGAGCTGACCAACCTGCAGCCGCCCGCGGAACCCGCTGATGGCCGCTGGAGGGTGTTTGGGGACCAGTACATGGTGAGGATTTCCATGCGATGATGCCCTCTCTCTTGTTTGTATCTGTGTGCCAGAACCCGACTCTAACCCTGCCCGCCGCCCGGGATTCTAGCTCGACGACAAGCTCCCCACGCTCGAAGAACAGGGCATCGCCAACCTCCCGTCGGCGTCGCAGTCCGACTCCAAGGACGCCAAGCACTTTGACCGGGCGCTGGAGCTCAAGCGGCTGGCCAAGTCGCTGCTCCTCAACTTCCTCGAGCTCAACGGGGTGCTCTCGCGCAACCCGTCGCACGCCGAGGCCAAGGTGCAGGACCTGCGCACGCTCTTCATCAACTTCCACCACATCCTCAACGAGTACCGCCCGCACCAGGCCCGCGAGTCGGCCATTGCCCTGATGCAGGAGCACCTAGACCGCACCCGCACCGAGACCATGGCCATCCGCGCCCAGGTCGACAAGGCCCGCCGCGTCCTCGACGGCCTGGGCAGCCTGAGCGTCCCCGACGTGCCAAAGCCGCTGGGCGCCGGCGGCGACGACGACGCCGACTGGGACGCCGTGGCCCTGCAGCGCGAGAAGGACACATGGGCTGCCACCGACGCGCTGTTCGCATAGGAGAAGACGTAGTCCGTCTGGTGACGGCAAACTGGCTTCCAGTCTCCCTGGAACCGACGAGGGCAGAAAAGTAAACACTCAGGGATTCCGAGATTTTCGCGTTGAAAAGTGCCCGGCTCGGAATCTACCAACTACGAACTTTGCATTGCTACAACCAGGGATCTCAATTGAGATCAATTTAGCTATCTCTCTGCTCCAGATATCATACGGGCTGTGAAAGCAGACCTTGTAGCATGGCTGGGTTGTAGCATGGCTGGGCAAAAGAGCCCTATGGGGCGTAGCCTCCTTACCCAGAGGAATTAGGGAGAAAAATAACCTTAAATACGATATACGAGAGGACCATCCGACGACATTATAGCTGGAAAAAAAATCCTGTCGGTCTTCCCTCATGAATGGAGCCAACAAAGAGGCATAGAAGAGACGGCAATTGTAAACAAATAAACACATAGGCTTGAGTGCTGCAATAGACAAATGATCATGACACGTTCAATTTCGTCAATCTATTGCGATCGACTAATCCTCAAATAACACAATACCCATCGCAACTCCTCTTCGTCAATCCGAACCCATTTCCATCCGTCCTCTACAAAATAACGCAGGGGATACAGCAGCATTCGTAGTCACCGCACTCGATGCAGCGCGTCTTGCCGCCCGTGGCCTCGGCGGGCTTGACGATGCTCTCGGCAATGGACGTGGCCGAGCTACCAGGGCCATTGCGGTTAACGAGGGAGTTTCCGGATCCGCAAGCCATTGTGTTGGATTTGCTTTTTTTCTTCTTTTTATTTGCTTGTTGGCGTACTGTTTGAGAAGCGTGTTAGAAGAGGCGACTCGGAGAGCAAGTGAGATGAGATGAGGTCATAGATGCGGTTGGCTTGAAGAAGGAGGCGGCCCATTGTACATGTACTTGGGCGGTGTACATGTGCAAACGGCTGAAGAAAGAAGCAAAACCCGGCGGAGGATGCAGCAATTAAACACACAAAAAACTCACTTACGATAGAATGACGAATATTCTTCAAGCGTGAAATGAATGAAGTCACAGATGGATGAATTGGATCCGGCGCAGTGTCAAGGAGTCGTAAGAAATGTAAGTGTAGATGGCAAGTTTCACAGGGCCTTACAGCTGGCTTTTGGAGGCACAGCGAGCTCGGTTTGCGTCACCACTGTGGGGGTGGGCTTGGGCTCAGGCTTGGGCTATGCAATGCGATGCGATGCGCTTGCCCAGGGAGAAAAACAAGCTTGAACAAATTAGAGGACAGTCCGGCGGCACAGCTGCGGTCAGCAGTAATTGAGTCCCCCCCCCCGGTATACGAATGAGGAATGGGGGAAGGGGGGCCAAGAGTACGAGTGAGATGGAGGGCGTTGCACGAACACTCAAAACACAGGGCTTCATAGCTGTTACAGAGCTACAGAGCTAGCATGAAGAGACCCTGGATTAACTGGGCACACGGTAGATCTAATGGGAACGTTGATGGATGTTTACAGGGATGCCAGAAGGCCAAAGAAAATGGGTGGGACGTTAATAACAAGGCAACACAGTACTAGATTAAGCATGTGCTTTGTACTATTCACGAAGCATTCCACACTGTCAAAATCATACAGTTTTATTCAACCGAAAGCAAACCCATTTTCTTCCCTCTCCCGGACCCGGCTTGGCAGGACCAGAAGGGAAATGGATGCATGCTCTAGCGTTTCACCAACAACCAGCGGCCCAGCAAGCACATGGGAACAAATCTCGGCTCTCGCTCGCCCGTATCTTTTCTTCAAGCGACGCCCGCCAAGGCGTACCGCAGCCGTTGATTACGTAGACCCGTAGCCGAACATGGGGTTGAAGAAAAATTAATAATAAGGCGGTTGAACTGGGAGTGAGAGCACTGCCCTTTTTTTTTTTTCACGGTGGAGCTATCTACCGGGCTGTAACGTTTTTGCTGCAGCCCGCCTCGCTTTGAGGCAGATAGACCCCTCTCCCCCTCTTGCCTCACCCGGTTAGGCGTATTCTATCCATGCAGCTATTCATTGAAAATCATACAAATAGTAATAATAATAATAAACGACTTGTTGAAATCTGATGTATAAGAATGTGACTTGTTTGATACCCAGAAAAAAATAAACGACACTACTGAATTGCCTCGTCCGTCGTAACATGGGTCAGGAACCCAGTCTGCGGATGGAGACCTGTCAATTTTCCACCATTTGCAATACATGTTGGGTATCGACAAGGACAACCCGGCCAGCCAGACCCAGACGTGGCATTCCACCTCTCGCGTCCTCAGCCTGGCTTGGCATGTTGGGGCCTTGCTTTGGGAGGGGGTAGAGATGCAGGGGTATGTCTAGATTGCTCCAGCTGTGCTGCCGCCGCTTTATATCACGCCTCCAAAATAGCATCATCAGTCCAGCTCATGTCCAATATGTCATAGTGTCAAGTTGGTAGCCATGTTGAATACTCGTTCAGATACATATAATAAAGCCGGCTCCACGTGAGCAATTCGGTTCTTTTCCCGCCTTCCTATATTGTCCTCTTTGTTTCGCTGGAATCCCCCAGACATCGTGATAAAAAAAGACCTCCCAAACACCACACACCGTGTCCCAACATATGACCAGGGGGACATCCGTAAACTACTTGAAAGAACACAAAAGCCTCCACTCCTCCTTCAAACAACACCCATCTTCAACCATGCCATCCTCTTGGTCAATGGGCATGTCCCACTTCTGCCGTTTTCCTCTCAGTGCTCTCCTTCTCCAGTAATGATCCGAGGTGTTGTAAATCCTCCCGCGCTCGTGGATCCCTATCAAAGATGCCCTTGATCACTTCCCATTCTCTCCTCGACATCTGGAACGCCTGTGGTAGAATGAACTGGACAGTAGGTACGCTAATCAGCGGCCCGAGCACCTCCTGGGCGATTGCGTGTCCAGCCTGCTGCGCCTGGTACTTTTGAGCGTCTGACATTTGGCCGGGCGTAACACTCGGTGCTGGAGGCGTTGCCGATGGTGTCGGCGCCGCAGGCGCAGGTGCAGCTGCTGGAGGCCTGGTATGAGGAGGCTGTGGAATAGGGACCGGCGTTGTCGACTGCAAGTGCCCGTGGAATGGTTGCTGCGGCTGGTGCGGTGAAAATGCGCCTTGGGGAGCCTGGGGAGTTGCCGGTGAAATGGACGGCGCCGAAATCGACGCTGCCGAATTGCTTCGTTGCGCGTAACCTGTGGGGGTGGGCGTGCTAGGTGTGTTGAGCTCCTGGACCGAAGGGGTTGAGTCCTTGATCTGCTTCAGCTGCTCGGGGTCGTTGCGGTATACAAATACTGCCAACAACATGGGCTCAGTTCGCGTCTTGGGAATCTTGTTATCAACAAGGTTCAACATGAACTCGGGATAGTTGTCCTCTCCAGCTGGCACCGGCACAAGATATGTGTCTCGCACATTGCCCACCACCTTGTCGCCCACCACTCCGTATCGCTTCTTGCTGATAAAGTAGTCAATGAGAGCGTTGAATTCACTGTAGGCCACAGGTGCCACGGGGGTAAGGTTCACGACGATAATGTCTGTGAGGTTGCTATACCGAAGGCTGCACAGGTACTCAATGGCAGACTGCTGAGGAATGCGGCCAGCAACCGTCATCCGCTTGGGGATGAGCTTTGTCCACGGCCCAATGGCTCCAAAGTTGGCTCCGCCAATATGCTTAGCCGTGGCAGGGAAGTTGGCAATAGAGCTCATAGCAAGTGAGCCACGCCATACCACGTCTGGGTCTTGGGTTTCCTCTGTTGGTGAATAAGGTGGCGAGTCGTTTTCCTCTTGTAGCATCCGGTCAACGTCAAGGTCCACACCAGGGCCGCCGGGCAGGCCTCCCGGAGCTGATGGCCTACGAAGCTGCGTGCTGGTGGGTGACTTGACGCTTGAAAAGACTTTGCCAATGTCAAAGTTGGGGTTGCTGGGCGATTGCTGTCCTCCCTCGGCATTCTGGGCCGGGTGTGACGCCAGGTCAACCTTGTCTCCCGCCGGTGGTTCGTTCTTGACCGTTGCTTGACGGCGAGGGCCAACTGGCTGAGGCGGCGCATCGCTGTTGACAAAGCTCTCGTCGTCAACCACTTCTTCACCCTTGTGCGTCCTGCGGACACGGGGTCCGGTCTCCGAGGTGTAAAAAATTGACTGTTTTTCGGCCTTGGCCTTCATCTCGGCCGTTTGCCTTTGCATTTCGGACGAAGCAAGCTTCTCCGACGACATGACGGCCAGCACGGATGGCGACATGGTCCCGCCGACCAGTGCGCTACACAGCTCGGGGTTGTTCTTGAGGTTGAAACTGAGCGTCTTGATTTGTTGGCTGTACTCCTTCAGCCCCTTCGTCACGGGGTGAGTATCAAACACGGCACGTTCGATCTGGAGAGCATATGTTTCAGACATGGAATCGATGGTAGTGCCCTCGTCAAGCTCAAGGTCGCCTTGCTTCTGCATCGATCCGAGAGCATGGATGATGGATTTGACGAGCGCCTTGGCCGGTCCCGTTCTCGCACCGGGCAGCTCTGACACAGATTTTGCGAGGTCCGATGGTGGCGTGTAGCCCGGAGGCGCAGGGACACTGACTGATTCATTCTCTGATACCCTGCGCACCTTAGGAGTCTATGAAGAATGTTAGCCAGGGCTCAATCAAAATAGGGTAAATACCATGTAAAAGACAGAAACGTACCTTGTTTTCAGTATCATGAGAATCCTCGCGGGTTTTCCGCTTTCCTGGTTTCGCTGCTGGCTCCTTCTTCTCTTTGGGGGGCTCAGGGGCTGGCGAAGGCTTCGCCTTGGTACCGGACTTTTCAAGCTCTTCCTTGGGGTCGCTGGTCCGCTTGCCCTTGCCTTTTCTTCCTCCCTTCTTCTTCTTCTTCTCGGCCTCCTCCTCGTGGGCTTTGCGCCTGGCCTCCCATGGCTTCTCACCCTTGGCAATACCATCGAGAAGCTCCTTGTGGTCTTGGGGCCGGCACTGCTCGCACCAGTAGTGCTCTGGTATCTCGTCGTCATATGAGCTGACGCCAACGCAGACGTTGTGCTGCCATGCGCCGCATGTTTCGCAGGCTATCCACGCCTCTCCAGAGTCTTCATCCTGCTCTGTGGCTCCGCAGACGCAGCGGATAATCTCGTCTTCCTGTTCATCTTCTTGTTCCTGCTCTTGCTCCTGTTCCTGCTCGGTCTGCGGCTCCTTGGTCTTTTTTGTCTTCTTAGTCTGTCGTCGCTTGGGGGCTGCTGTGGTCTCGAGTTCGTCGAATGATTTCGTGTGCTGGCCCTTGGTGGCGCGCACCGATCGTCGCGGTTCAGCTTCTCCTGAGTCGGCCTTGTTAGTTCGAGCGCGATTCGTCTTGCGACCGTCCTCCCGGGCTGCGCTTCCACGAGGCGTGTCGTCAGTTCCGAGGGGCGCATCATGGGACGGCCTTGAGGGTGGCTGTCGCTTACCGGACATGAGGGCGATGTGTGGTGGTATGCGGTGGTCTAGTTTCCGAGGGATGTGCAGGGTGCTTGGGCAGATATGACTACTGTTGCAGCGAAGGGCGAGAGGGCCGTCCGATCAGGCAAGCATTGGATAATTACGTAGGCAGCTCTAGCAGCAGTCACGACTAGTTCACGGCGAACCCTTCCCAGCCAAATCCGTGTGAAGTCTCCTCCACAGCTCTGTTTTCCAGGTGAGGGTCAAGGACAAGCAGACGATGCCGCTGATGAGAGTCGCTGCGCCTTCTGGCGATGTATGCAGCGTTGTCGCGTAGTCCGGACAAGGCGCGCAAGATGTGCGAGGACAATGCGCGAGGTTGTGGTGGGTGGTTGTTGAGGTGGTTGGACGCGCCCGAGTGTGGTGAGAGCAAGCTCACGCGGGTGGGGGAAAAATAATTGGCGTCGCGTGCACTGTCGCTTCCCGCAGCAAAGCTCGGCTCGCAGAGCGTTGTCGGCAAAAGCGGTGGAGAAAAGTGGGCGACGCAAGAATTTCTGCACTCGAGGAGGAGAAAGCAGATGATGGACCGGCGCAGATAAAATGCCGCGACAGTTGCGACGGGATAAAGGCCGGACGGTGCCGGGGGCGTTAGATGGGCTCGGTGATGATGCGAGAAGGAGGTTTCCAAGGGGAGGCAAGCTCGTGGAGGTGACAAAGCACCTGCCTTACCTTGGTTAGAAAGAAGAATGTCCACCAAGATCTACATTCTACATGTACCCAGCATGTGCAGCAGGGGCGCTCGCTTTACTCAGCGGTACTTGTCACCCGCCACATTGAAGTTCCAATTTGCAGGGCCGAATGAGTGTGCGTGTGGCGGGTGGGTGCCATACCCTGGCCTGGTGCCTCGGGTACTCTGCTCGCCCGTTGCGGTCCGTGACACACTGAAGATGGCTGACAGATGCCTGATTTATGGTCGCATTCTGGCCTGGGTCATAAGACACCAATCTGCGAGGACCTTCCAGCAGGCGCCATGAACGAGTGAGTGGCTGGTCACGTGGAAAGTCACGCATCTTTCGGACCGGACCAACTTCGGATTAGCAATCCAGAAAACCCACGGAGCCCCTCACCTCAGCCTTGTCAGCCTTGCATTCCCACCAGACCCCAGCGTCCTCCCTCGACCATCGGTACGTAGCTTTTCTTCCAACCTCAGGTATCCATTCTGCCCGCCTAGCACCTCCAGCCAGCAGTGGGAGCTAACGCGGCGCGGCTGTGGCCTGGAGCTCAGTTAAACAACGACGTAACGAATCTCAACTCCAAATCCGCCCAATCCTCCACTTCAGCAGCTCTCTATTTCGCCGCTCCGCCAACCCTGTCCAGAGCTCGCTGGTTCATCTATTCGTCTCCTCCATCTTCACAGTCGAGTCCGTTTTTGCCATGTCTCGCCGTTACGATTCCCGAGTGCGTGTGCCCGCCGCAGCTGCCCCAGCTCCAACCCCATCCACCACGAGAGCTCCCCCACGCTGACCGCTCTCGCAGACAACCATCTTCTCACCAGAGGGCCGACTGTACCAGGTCGAGTATGCCCTAGAAGCCATCTCCCACGCCGGTACCGCCATTGGCATTCTCGCCAAGGATGGCATCGTCCTGGCTGCCGAGCGAAAGGTCACCTCAAAGCTGCTGGAGCAGGATACTTCGGCAGAGAAGCTCTACATCCTCAACGAGTGCGCCACACCATCCATCCCAATTTATCAGCACAGGCCCCCGTCCTTGCTAACAGCTTCACTTTCAGCAACATGATCTGCGCTGTCGCAGGAATGACCGCCGATGCCAACATCCTCATCAACTACGCCCGACAAGCAGCCCAGCGCTACCTCCTCACCTACAACGAAGATATTCCCTGCGAGCAGCTCGTCCGCCGACTCTGTGATCTGAAGCAGGGTTACACCCAGCACGGTGGTCTCCGACCTTTTGGTGTGTCCTTCATCTACGCCGGCTGGGACCCCCGAAGACAGTTCCAGCTGTACCTCAGCAACCCCTCCGGCAACTACGGTGGCTGGAAGGCCACAAGCGCGGGAGCAAACAACGCAAGCGCCCAGAGCTTGCTGAAGCAGGATTACAAGGAGGACTGCACGCTGGAAGAGGCTTGCGGCATGGCTGTCAAGGTCCTGAGCAAGACAATGGACTCTACTAAGCTGAGCAGTGAAAAGAGTAAGTTTTTATTTCCAGATGAGAATTCTCCACAAACTAACTTGGTAATTACAGTCGAATTTGCGACAGTGGGACAGACTGAGGACGGCAAAATCTACCACAGGCTCTGGAGTGCCGATGAGATCACGGCGTTGTTGAAGAAGCACGACCTGGCCAAGGCTGAGGATACGGAGGAGAAGTAGAGAATAGAATTTTTTGATAGATGACGAAAGAGGACTCGGGCTGTCCTTGTAACAATAATATCATGGAATGACCAAAACGAAGTCGAACCAGCGCCGCTTAGCACCAACACTATGCACCCCATCGCAATGCTATACACAAAACGAAACACAATATATTGCCCAGCACAGGGCGATGCTCGTTCAGTTGTATGGACCTGAATTTCATGCCAGGCAACTACCAATCCTAGTATCCCACATCAGCTTCATATATCTCGTAATTCGTCCAGCTCGTATCCTACATCAGTTCCGGCCCTAGCCTCTTCTTCGTCGGTAACCCGCTGCCAACCTGGCTGAGTGTCCGTTCCAGGACGGGGATAAGGCTCATCACATCGTGGGCTGGAGAGTCGGGGCCAGTGTCTCCGGTAGCTCCAGTATGCCACAGTCATGCCAAGGGCCGAGCCGACGCAGACATCGTAGACGTCGTGCCTGTAGTCCTCGCATCTTGAAATGGCAATGAGAGCAGCGCCAATGAGCGGCATGAGACAAACCAGGGCGCGGCTAAGATCGCGGCCGCCAGCAGCATATCGAAACACATGAAGTTGTCCTGCAAAAAAGAGACTAAGAAATCCAAGCCCAGCAAAGGAGAAGGAAGAGTGTCCAGAGGGGAAAGACCGCCAGCCATCTTGGAGGAGATGGCCGTCGGGGGTCGTGCAGACGTCGATGGTGACAAGAGAGTTGGGCTTTGTATCCGAGGCAGGCTTGCACCGGTCCAGGAGATCGGGGCGAGGCCGGCCAACAGCGTTCTTGATGATGTCAGTGATGAAAGAGGTGAGCACTATAGAGATGGCAAATGAGAGGTAAGTGACTTCATGCTTGGCGGGAGAAGATCTCGCCCAGAAGTTGTAGGCGACGAGGACGCCAAGCGGCACAAAGAGGGCGTAGACAAAATTCATAGCTTGATGCAGTGGTAAGTAATAGGTCTTGGTGTGCCTTGCTAACAAGCTTGAGTGAGAGGCTCAGTGGTGAGAACATACCAACAGGAACACGCTCATGCTCTGCGTGAGGATATGAGATCCTAAGGTCATTGATGAAGAACATTCGGTGAAAGGGAGACACAAAGAGGATAATCTGCGATAGGGAAGGGGACGGCCATCAGCGAGGTTGCACCCTCTCGGATATATAGGGTGCCAAGCTTACGAGTATCCATCCTGCCAACAGCACGCCAAAGCCTACATAATCGGGCGCGTGTGTCGTCTGTTCAGAGTGTCAGTGGGGTGAGGATGAATTCCAATGAGCAACAGACCTTCCAGCATCTTTGTAGGAATGCAATGGGCCCTGTGCCCTTGGGGGCATTGCGGGCCGGAGCCATGGGAGTGAAGCGAGCTAGCTAAGGGAGTTGCGGATGAGATTCTGGAGCGGCTGCTCGCGTGACATTGGGCACAGGGGGTTCAAGGGAGCTGATGTAGGGTATATGAGGAACAAAGCTAGAGAATAGGTGATGCGTTAGCCAGCTTCCGATAGTTCCTGGACTATCATTGACCAGAAGTTGATCAAGCGTTCGGGGTTGAGCTGGAGCGGATAGGCTAAAGAGAGGATCAAGATCATGTGGATGCTGAAATGTATCCCCTGGGTTACAGAGGGCCCCCAAAAGGTGAAAGCCTAAAGATCCTTGCAACGTGGGTACAAGGGGTATGGTTGACTAGTACATGATTAGTATGCAGACTGCTCGACGACATATTATGGGAAAAGAAAGTCATGATAGAAACATGATATCTTGAAATTCCAACCCAATGATTAATTAATTAAACAGCTCTCTAAGCTAAATTTACATCAACTACGCCATCTGTTTCACAAGCATCATCACCCCAATTCTACGTCATGCAGGTATAGGGTAAGCTCAAGCCCCGCTACTCCATCATTGGCCCAAGCTTCATGATTTCTTTCTAGACCTCCAAGTCAACAGCAACAGCAACAACATCATCATCAAAAACCAGACGCGCCTCCATTTCCCGTCGCAACTCTACTATTTACTGCCGCGCCGCCCGAAAACCACGTAAAAACACAGAGAATTGATGCCCAAATAACCTGCGACGCCTCACACAATGCTTAAATCTACCCATAAGCCGTCTGCGGCTGCCCTCGCGCCTCTGCCTCCGGGATGGACCGAACACACAGCTCCTACTGGCCACACATATTACTACCATGCCGAGACAAAAGAGTCAACATACAAGCGACCAGGCGTAGAGCCAGCGCCCCAACCTACTCCCGCCCCAGCTCCCGCATTCTCCCCATACGGCGCCGTGCCGAATCTCGCAGACCCGAACGTCGCCAACGCCTACATGGCCCAGTTTAACGCTGCGCAGCAACCCCAGAACCGATCTCATCGCGGCGGACACGGTGGTGGTCGCGGAGGATTCGAGGGCCGACCGAAACCCCAACCCGTCGACAAGCCCAGGAGGAAGGAGCCAATCCCAGGCTGCGAGCCGTGGATTCTGGTCTACACAAAGTACTCGCGACGATTTGTCTACAACCCTATAAAGAACCAGAGCTTCTGGCGCATCCCAGAAAAATTGATGCCTGGTATCTTAGAGCTCGACAAGGCGCGAATTCGCAAGAAGAATGCAGGCGACGATGAAGCAAATGACGAGGAGCAGCCAACGGAACAAGCTGCAACTAGCGCTCCCCAGGACGACGATCAAGACGGTAGCGAATACGAGGAGGTTGAGGTTACGGATGACGAGGGGGCAGGCGACGATGAAGAACACCCATCTAAGCGACAGCGAACCGAAGACTCGGAGGGCGAAGAGGATGGAGTGGTGGAGTTCACAGAGGCAGACATTGCTGCGCAGCTACAAGCAATGGGTGAGGAGTACGGCCTGGATCCCGGAGAATACGATGATGGCAACGCCGAAAACTGGCCTGAGGGTGCCGAGGGCATACCCCTGTCGGAAGAAGACGCCAAGTACCTTTTCAAGGATCTCCTCAACGACTTCAACATTAGCCCCTACAGCCCCTGGGAGAAGCTATTGGAGGAGGGAAAGATTATAGACGACATACGATATACGGCGCTAGACACCACAAAAGCGCGAAAAGAGTGCTGGGACGAGTGGACCCGGGAGAAAATTGCGGAGCTCAAGGAACGGAGGGCACGACAGGGGAAGAAGGACCCCCGGATTGCTTACCTGGCGTTCCTTCAGGAGAAAGCCACGCCCAAGCTGTATTGGCCGGAATTCAAGAGAAAGTACAGGAAAGAGGAGGCGATGAAGGATTTGAATCTGTCGGACAAGGAACGGGAAAAGTCATACCGCGAGCACATTAACCGGCTGAAGATGGCACAGTCCAAGCTCAAGTCTGACTTGACTGCCCTGCTGAAGGCGCAGCCCGTGCATGAGCTGAACAACAGGTCCTCACCCACCAGTCTGCCGACGCAAGTGCTCGTTGACATTCGCTACATATCACTGGAGCCTAAGATCAGAGACCCTCTAATTGAGGCCTACATCACCACCCTGCCACCGCCGCCCGAGGATCTCGACGCTGCAAAGGATGACGAAGAGAAGAAGAAGGAGCTCGAGGCAAAGGAGAAGCGACAGAGAGCGCTTGAAGAGAGGAACAGGGCTGTAGACGAGCAGCGCAGGCGGCGCGAGAGAGACGTTGCCGCGAGCAAGGCAAGGCTGAGAGAGGAAGAGAGGGAGATTGAGATGGCCATGAGGGTTGGCAAGCAAGGGTTGCAGAGCCAGCTGGCCGACATGCAAAAGGACGAAGCCAAGGAATCTTCATGAGAAAAGTGTTAGGGGGTATGTACTGTGATATTCATGAAATCTTTAGACGTCTAATCATTCCAAAAAAAACTAAAAGCAAAACAAACAAGACTTTGAAACCCAGCCAACAAACTCATCCATTCTACAGCCCATACATAAAGGTCAGCTTCTTGTCCGCATACCTCCGGTCGTCCAGCCTCTCGTTCTCAATCTCCTCGTCGCTCATCTCGGCCAGGATGGCGGCCTTGCGCTTGTTGACGGCGGCCAGCATGAAGCGGTACGACAGGTAGCCGACAAAGGAGATGATGAGGAAGCCCATGGTGACGTAGAAGGGCAGCAGGTAGTCGGGCGCATAGCGGGCGCGGTACAGCTGGGCGCCGATGACGCCGCCCAGGTTGCCGAAGCCGTTGACGCCCAGGACGAGGGACCGCTTGCCCGGCTCGGGCGTGTTGCCGCTCAGCCAGGCGACGGTCAGGGGCGCCGAGACGTAGATGCCCGAGAGCAGCACGCACAGGGCCAGGTACTTTGCCGTGAAGGACTGCAGCGTCACGGCCAGCACCAGGCCCAAGATGCCCACGAGGATGCCGCCCGTGATGTGGTAGCCGCGCTCCTGGACGCGGTCGGAGCTGAAGGCGAAGAGGTACAGGCCGATGGCGCCGCAGACGAAAGGGGGCACCGTCATCTATAGATGGTGGTTAGCGTCTCATGGCTTGTGTATAGATAGACAGATGTATATATATAGATGCATATAGGAAAGAGAGTTTGTTGCTCACCAGGTTGGCCAAGATGGATTCGTATCCGAGTCCCTTGAGCACCAAGGGGAGGAAGACGGGGAACGCGCCGCTGGGAACGCTGGCGCAAATGTTGAGGATGAGGACGGACCACAGCTTCCAGTCCTTTGCCGTCTCGATAAAGTCCCTCATGTGCAGGCGGTCCTTTTCCATGCCGTCCTCCTCGTACTCGTGCTTGACGTAGGCGGCCGAGTCCTGGCGGATGCGCTCCACGGCGAAGAGGCGCTCCTCCGGGTGCAGGAACCAGGCGTTGCCGGGCCCGCTGGGGAGCCAGATCCAGGAGAGGAGGGCGAAGAAGCACGTCAGGGTGCCTTCAATGATGAAGAGGTATTGCCAGTTCTTGAGGGGGCCATCGTGGAGGTGGAAGACGCCGTATGCTAAGAGTCGGGGTTATGCGTTAGAGAGTGTAGACTAACAGGAACTTGAACTCGATTTCTGTAGAATAAGAAGAGAGAGAAAAAAAAGAAACCAAAACCTGAAAAAAAAAAAAGCCCTGTTAATTCGTACCAATAGACCCGGAAAAGGCTCCAGCAATGGCGTATTGTCCGTAAAACAAGGCGAGCCGGACGCAGAGATCGTATCGGGTGTAAAACGAGGATAGGTATGCCACGGCGGTAGGGTAAAAGCCTGCCTCAAAGGCGCCGATGAGGAGTCGAGTGGCAATGAGGGCCCCTGATAAGAGAAAAGAGGGACAAGTTAGCCCTGATTCAACAGCAGCACGGTGTAATTTTAGACAATTGCCACCGTAATCATCAAAACAAGAGAATGGAATGACGGGAACAAATTGAAATGCTTACCACGGCCCTTGATGTACGCCTGTCCTATGGTTACAGCGCCCCATGAGAACTGCAACGCGGGAGGGGCAAGTTAGCAACTTGTTTCAAACTCTCGCCCACAATGGCAACCGCCGATCCCCCCAAACTCACCATCATGATGGGAATCCAGTGTCGGGCCCCGATGTAACGCCCCACAGCCGCCGATGCGGGCTGGAGCACGACAAACGTCACGAAGAACAGGGACACGGCCTCGTTGAGATCGTCGGGTTTGGCGCCAATGTCCTTTGTGAATCCTACAATTTGCGTTTCGAGTCAGCACACATCGGGGACTTACACAGGCTCCAAAACCTGCCACTCTTTCCCCCCCTCCTTCATTCTCTTTCTTACCTTGGGTCTCTGCGTTCCCCACGTTTCCTCGGTCAAGGCCGTTGAACAGATACAGCAATGAGAGAAGCGGCAGGAGCGCAAAGTCAATCTTGCGGTTGACGGCCTTGCTGCGCACCACAATCTGCTGCTGTTGCGGCGACGGAGGCGGAGACGGGAGCATGTCTGAGTCTGAGTTTCGAGACTCCCCCGACGGTTTTCCCACCTCGTGGTCTGTAGACATTGTCTGTATCTTGCCTGTTTTATCAGACCTCTCTTTAATACCTTCCCCTCAACTGGGAAGTTGGATCCAAGAAGCAACAAAGTAAGCACTTTGCTTTTTTGGAGGCGGGGAGAGGAATTGAAAGCAAGATAGAGCCAATAAGTAGGAATGGATCTGGAGAACAAGAAGAATGAATAAAAAGAAGTAAATGTTTTCCCTTAGATAACTTTCGGGGTGTTGATGGCTTCCGTAGTCCGGCTTTTTGCTCTCTCTCTGGTGTCTTGTCCAGAGAAACCAGGCCAGAAGACACGGCCGTTTTTGTATTCCCTCCAGCAGCACTTCTCGGTCTCCATTGACCCCAAGACGTTCGTCAGGCAGAGCCGCCTCTCGTCCCGTTCCGTCGGCCTGCGTCTTGCACAGTCCCCCTGCTGGTGAGAAAGAGACGTACAGGCTCCAATGTTCCCTTGCCGTGTGGCGG
>NAGG01000836.1:0-66277 GCA_003031705.1 Calonectria naviculata | reverse complement strand
GATGGAGGGAGGACAGATAGAGGGCAAGATGTGCGTGTAGTGGGATGGAGGGGGTTGCAGTTGCAATCGAGGTCGCAGTTTGCAGCAAAGATTGGACATGGAACAGCGACTGACACTTGTTGATTTTCTGTAGTCTGTATGTGTATGCACGGAGACGATAAGTGAAACTCTGGGGAAAGCCATCCCCCCCCAATCACCATGCGCGCGGTACAGTCGTCGTTCCCAGCTATTCGGAGAGAGTGGGAGGGGGGGCCTACAAATCCAATTTCCCCCCAAGGCGACGCCATCACCGACGATGGGCGCCTCTCTTTGGTGGTGCATGGACGATGGAGCTGCCTTGCTCGGTCAAGCCGCAAAGTCAATGTCCTTCGCTCGTCGTGTTTAATGCAGGGGCGAGAGGTTGGAGCGGCGGCGAAAGCCTTTTTTTTTTTCCTCCCCTCCTTTGGTCTATCAGCCAGGCCCAACTCGAGTGGCAATGCAACGTAAAAGCCAACACTCTCTGCACAATCGATAAACTCGTTTGCCACAACTACAACCTTGAGCAAATCGCGATGTAGGGAGGAGAGCAGGGGGCTTGCTCCTCACCTGAGGTCGACATTAGGCGGGAAGGAACAGAAAGGAAGAGAGAGAAAAATGGCACCCCCGTCGTGGAATGTGCGTCGTTCCCACTGGGTGGCCCCCCTCCCCTCTCCTCCAATGCCTCTCTCGTTTGGCTCGACCGCCTGAGGCTTGGCCGTCACCTCAGAACATGAAGATGGGCAACCTTGTCCAACAAGCTTAATTTGGATCGCGCCTTGGCGGCCAAGCTTTCTGGCCGTGGTGCCATGGTTGCAAAAACAAGCTCCGGACGCAGCGACGTGCAGCAGGCCAAGCGAGCAGCGCGCATGGCACAGCAAGTTCAAGCATCGCGTAGTGTCTGGGCATGGGCTTAATTGTGTCTCTTGGAGTGCTAAAAAAGAGGGGCTGGGCGAGCTTGCTGCTTCTCCTTTGTTCTGCGCTCTTTTGCGAAGCATCCAGTCGCCAAGAGGCGTTCTGGCGCTGGTTCTGGGCTGGACTCTTCTTGGCTTTTTGCAACATCACCCCGCTTACACAGGACTGCTACCCTGTAACTACCATCTTGGCGGATGAACAAACGAGACGAGAAGGATAGCAGCGACGCTGCACAAGGAGGTTGTTGCATACGCAAGCAAAATGACTGATTCTGTCATCAATGTTCAAATCCTGTTGGTTAGGCATCGCAATGTTGGGTTCCCTGGCAGGTCTTGGCCCTGCTGGGATACGTTTCGCTGGTTGCAGGGAGTAGTTGTCACTGCAGCGACTTACGTAGTCCTTTTGTGCGTCCAGACCCCGGCATCATGACAACCCGGAGCGGAGACCCAGCTCTAGGCAGTCAGTCATTGTCACTCCCTCCTCCCTTGGCAACTTTTCCCTTCGCGATCTGATGTTGGGGGCGGCGGCAAATCAATCACCCACCTCGCCACTCGTCCGCGACCTTTGAAAGCCGAGGATATTCGAGAAGAAAAGAACCAGTCGAGAGACTTTGGACGGTGCATCGTGGTGTGGGATTTGCCCCGGATCCCACCTCCCAACACCCGGGGCCCCGCGGGGGAGAGAGGGTGTCATTGTTGATCCTTCTTTGACAGGCAGGGCATACGCGGATATCAGCTAGTTACTTGTTGGGTCAGCCTTGACTGTCAACCTCGATTCATGGCCGTCTCAGCTGTCGGGATTGTTTCCGTGGGGTGCAAATTCGCACCCTTGGAACATGGCAGCAAGATTGGCAACTCGGCAATCTGCTGCGTCTGGGGCATGATTCGGAGCCTGCCTAAGGGCCTGGGTTTGCTTGCCAAGTCGTGTGAAGCGAAGATGGGAGATTTGCTTCGTACATCTCGGGTGCAATGCGAAGCGACAGACAGTGCACAACCGAACCAAGACCGATGCCGCCACATCTCGTATCACTGCCAACGTAAGATCATATCACAATGTCCTTCAGAGAGTCTTACCTAGCCATCCTTGGCGGCTGATTAGAGTATGCCGCCGTGTTCCGTAGACTTGACGACAGACTGGTTGAGCAACAGCACATGACGGATGTGCGGGTGCGACTGCGAACGCGAGCTACACACGCGCAAACATTGGCGCCGGCGTGATTCCCGGGTAATCATTCATATTTTGGTCCCTCCGTGCCACCCAAACGGCCGAGACGATTGACCCTCAACATCGCTCAAACATGACCTGAGCACATTGCCCAATTCCCAAGTCCTGTTTCTCCCGTCATCGCTGGTCTGAGAGCCCATTGACCTGCATGCCAAACACATCACTCGTCATCATAGTCATTCCTCGCTCTTGTTGATCACACAAGTAAATTAGTACATATTTTGCGTTACCGCTCTTTCGTATCTCGCCCGTTAGTAGCAAACCCCCTCATCCCGGATACCTTCCCGAACACAATGGCATGGGTTCCCCAACACGCACCGTGACCACACCCTCCGCTTCTGCATCTGGACTAGCCCATGGTAAACTTTTGCCTGGTATACTTCTCGTGTCATCGTCGAAACGGGTTGTAATAGCCATACCCAATACTTGAGTAGCTGACCCTGCGCCCAACGGAATATGGCGGGAACCTGGTCATGGTGTAAAACAGGACGCCGTCAAAAGACCAGATATCAACAGTGTAACTGCAGCTTCTTCTAGGAACTTGCTGGATCTGGTTTATGCCGATTTGCATTCTATTTTAACCGAATTCGATATACTCAGCGCAGACCCCGGGATCGTGCTCGTTTTCTGCCCTACACGTAGACAAGGTGAAGTATAGCCACGGTGCGACAGTTTCGTCCAGGGTTCTTAAAGATGTTTGCTCACTGTCGATCGTTTTTGAGAGGACGAAATTGGTGAGTTTGTCCTTGGTGGGATTGGGCGCGTGGATCAAAATGCTGTCGGGTTGGACATCTTTCTGTGATGTTGTTTTCGTGTACATACCCTAGACGGCTGAGTTGCTGTAAAATGGCGCGGGCTTCTGATCGATTGGGTATACCGTTGATAACTGTACCAGGCCTAGAAGTAAGAGTTAGCGCGTGCTTTTTTATTACCAAATGCGCTGAGCTGACTTAGACTTGCGTGTAAATTGTGATGTCGGAAATTCTGGGTTGCATTGTCGCCGATGAGAAGTAACCAGTGTCAAAGGTAGAGGTAAGACAGGAAATGGCAAAGGTTAAGGCAAAGCCTCATTCTTCCTCGGAAGTGAAACAACCTATGAAGCTCCGAACGGAGGCGTGAGCCACGGCCCAGCTCAATGGTCTGTTGTCATTGGGGGAATGCCTTCCCCTGGGTAGCAGACCTTCCCATCTGATAGTGTCAGCCTGCTCATCATGCCTCACCTTATGGAAATCATTTCCAAAAGGACCCTCACGGCCTGGCGGGCAAAGTCTGCAGAACATCTGGTTTTAGTGGCAAATGTTTTGAGCAGCTCTGGATAGAGTAATTGAGTTCAGAATAGTAAGTTATAAAATGTAGAGGCAGGAGGAGCGGAAATAAGACATCTGGATCCACGTCGTTAGGTGGGTTCCAAAGAGAAGCCATTTCATGGAGGTGGGATTTCCTAAATAACAACTCGTTAGTTTGTGATGCTGAATGAATGTGCAGTCAAAACATGCCTAAACTGCCATGCCTGCAACCACAGCACCATGAATGAAGATGCCGACGGATGCTGTAGCGCCATCCGAACAGCTTCTAATCGTAATTGGCTTGGTTCATGATAATTCTCGCAGAGCCAGTGGGAAGAAGACATTGCATTTGATTTTGCGCAGGATGATGCTGTCGTTCTCGTTGCTCTCATCCATGTAGCCATAACCACTGAGAAGTGGAAGCGTACTGAATGCAGTTTAACATGAAATAGCAGCTGAGAGTTTCATGATCCGAGTCGAAATATCAAGCCGTAAAGTCTGTGACCAAAAGTGTAGCAGAAATCTTCGAGAAAATTCTGCAAATATGTCCGAATACTGATCGAGGCTATGCTTTGGTGGCCTGCCAGAAGAGCCGACAGAACCACCCAATAGTCCTTAAGGAAGTCACTCTTCCAAACTAACCCCGCCAAACCGCATCCCTTCGGACGCTTTGGTCCCAACCATCGAGGACGATTGGAACCTGGAAGGCCAATAGCTTTTTCGGGAAGGCTAATGTTCCTTGTGGTGTTTGGAGGGTGGTACCAAAATTGCACAAATGCATGCTATTATATAAAGTGGCAACTTAGTATCGCTCGGGGCTCGCTCCCCTAGCACATGCCCTCTTTCTTTGATGTAATATCAAATAAGGCTAATAGCCCAATTATGATCATCTTTGGGAAATTTGGTGACAAATATCCACTAGATGGAAATCAAGCTCTGTGGCAGAACGCAAATCTGCAACTCTATCCGAGTTAGCCATCTTGAAGGGAAAGACGACATACCCCCTGAGAGTGTGGTGTTGGGCTTGGTCCGACTGTGGGTTCGGGGAACGATGTCGAGCGTTGGAGATGAATATCAGGCCTGTTCTTTGAACAAGGCTTAAATCTGTAGTCTTTCTCGAAGGCAGTTTGAGGAGCAAATATGTCATTTTCGCTCATCCGTTGGCGACGCTGATTTCAGATGACATTCTTGGCCTCCCTGGTCATAAACCAGCCGCGTCGGGCGATTTTCCGCCATCCGCTGGCGACGCTGATACCGGACGGCATTCTTGGCCTCCTTAGTCAGATCCTTCCCCCATAAGGGCACAGTGCAATGAGGCTGTTGCCAAGTTCTTGCCCAATAACTGGGTAGTGGATAGGAAAGAGACTGTTCCTTGCAAAGCCCTTTCCGCATACAATGCGGGCATACGGGGGTATCCAAGTTGTGCAACAGGCACATGGGGGTGCCGTCGACAGTTCAGTAAAATACTGGTATAAAATCGGGCTCATGGCTTAGAACCATGGCTCAGAACCATCCACAAGGTGGTGTGGTCAGATTTGAGAAGTGCCAGTATTTTTGCCAATAACAACCATTGGGTTAATTGGCTGGATGGCAAACAATTTCAGCCTCGTGCTCAGCTAAATCGACAATGAGTTAAATAGTCATTGCCTGGTCCGTGGCTCGCCAAAGTGGACATTATCGTCTAGATTCAGAATGATCTTATCATCAGAAAACTTCTTAACGACTGGGAGACGCTGGTGGGTGACCATGACAATTGTCCGATCCTTGGCTAGGGGACTATGGAGAAAGCGCGTGACGATGGTGCTGGCAGTGTCGTGATCCAGGGCAACAAGAGGGTCGTCGAGAAGCAGAATCCGGCATTGGCTGTATACGGCCCGGGCAAGGGCAACGCGTGCCTTCTGACCTCTCGAAAGTCCAATTCCTCCCTCCTACAGCTTGGTCTGGTCTCCCTTGTGAAGCGTCGCCAAGTTATGACCCAGAGAAGACAAGTCTTCACTCTTCCAAGCCATGGGGAACAGGCAGTGGTCGTAATAAACAGATAAAAGAGGCTTAGGCCTTGGAGCGCAATATACGCACCTCTGCTGAAGTCATACTTGGCCTGGGAGCTTGTCAGGAGAAGCTACCCACAAACTAACATTGTGTCTCTTGAAATCGCAGATCTGCTTTCTGTATTCACGTTCAAAGTTGGAGCTTTGGAATGCTTCTCCCTCCTGGATTTGACTAACAAATCCCTCAAAATTATTGTTGGATATTTCCAGGACGGTGTTCTTACCACTCTCGAACATATTCCGCGCGACGGAGCGAGTTTCTGATAGTGAATTATCTTGTGACTTGAACCGTGATTGTGACAGCGGCTCCGTTTTATTTTGGCCCGATGATTGAACTTGGTGGGAGTTCGTGAACAGTAAGAGTTATCTTGGCATTCGTGCGGACGGAACGCTCTTGCTGCATCGAGTATCGATCTCGTAAGACCCAACCGTTGTATTTCATCCAAGACTGTCGATTATCGCTTCAAGACCAAGTGGTTTATAGGTCTTGGCTGTTTTTGTAGTGACCCCAGTGATATGGTTGGTTAAATGGTAAACAGAGGGCTCGGAAATGATACCGGGGGCATAGCCAGGAGGATACCCCCAT
Organism: Calonectria naviculata; assembly: GCA_003031705.1. NCBI lineage: Eukaryota > Fungi > Ascomycota > Sordariomycetes > Hypocreales > Nectriaceae > Calonectria > Calonectria naviculata. The sequence continues at coordinate 60,203 of NAGG01000836.1, read as the reverse complement.
GTGGGTTCAGGCATGGTCTATTTCTTGCCAGGAAGTAATTCTGCTTTAATCTTCTCAAGGAATCCAGAGCGACACCACGATCACGATGGATGCGCTTTTCGAGCGTGTCCTGGAACCTTTCGTCGAGGCCAGAAATACAGAGACCACTGTAACCAACAATGTCGCGCAAGTCGGACAGTATCTTAGAATCAGAGTTCATCTTGACAAGAGTCCGAGGCGACGTTGTGGAAGGCGCATATAAGATGAGAAGACCGCGGGGAGCCCCGAACAGAGTTCGCTTTTCTCCGTTACGGCGTCTAGCTCTGAAACCGGATTGTCCGGAGCTAGGGTTTAACAACTAGAATGAACGGCCCAGCACCTCTGTTGAGTCTGAAGAAACCCGTGTGACTTCCAAAGAAACCTGACTGCATACTAGATTTTAGTTAGTACAAAAATGATGCACAACAAGATGATAAGGACGACTCTTACTGTTGGAAGCCTCGAACCACGTCGTGGTCATGAAAATGGGCGTTGCCCTGAGCACTCCAGAGAAACTCATTCCGGTTGAGCTCAACTACCTATTTTTTAAACCAGGGACGAATAAGTAGTTGCCCGGAAAGTTCCCTGATTCACCGGTTTGTCAAAAATGAAATCATTGACGTTATGCCCTTCAATCAGCTTGAAGCTTTGATCTTGGTGGTTGTAGGTTGGAAAATTTGGTGAACTGCTGATGAATGAGGGTTTCCTTGGAATCGTAAGAAAGCTAGAAAATAAATTCCTCCAGAGTCGGGTGCTTGCCTACCGGCTTTATACTTCTATGAGTGGTATGTGCTTTTTCGGCGGAGGTGATTCACGCCTTTGGATACGCAACGCCATTGGATGTTTTTTTTCCCAGTCTGTGATTCACAGTCCCAAGTTGCCAAATATTCCTAGGGTATTTTTTTCTGATGAGTCATCGCATTTCATTAACCGACCGTCCAAGAGTTTGATGGACCAAGCAAGGCTGTTGACTCCCTCAGTGAATCAGAACGACAGACACCTTTGAAAGCGAGCCCTACATGGGGCTTGGCTTTAGCGGCTATTCAAAACCGTGCCGCGAGAAAATAGTACACCTCCATAGCCTAAAGGCTGTTTCGCATTTGTTCAGGCGTGACACACTTTTTTGTAAGCAGCCAAAAGTATTCAGAAGCTGGCTGCCACTTAGCTCTGAACACTGTACTGTTGTTCCACACATTCTGGTTCAGCTTAACATTTGGCCTCGAACGTCTTTTGTAGCTGAATTGACCTGCCCTGGAAGACGTCGTTATGAAGTGACATTTGGCGAGGCTCTGGCGTCTTGAGCCGCCGAGTCTCCTTGGAGACCAACCACCAGCTGCGCCTCCTACATTTGAGGGCGCCATCTCCGAAGAGGAAAACTGGGTTAAGATGTATAAAAAAGTGTGGTAGAGGTAGAAGTAAATCAAGAAAAGTCATTGAGAGGACAAGCCTGGGCGTCGAGATGGCTGGGGTAAACGGAGAGCCCCGAGAACAACCTCCTATTGTAAAATGACTCGCCGTGTTTCTCATCGAAAGCAGCGCGTTGCTCATGGGGTTTGATTTCGACTAGGTTAATTCCATGGACGAGGAAAAAGGCTAGCCACCGCCATTGAACCATAATGATTCCCTGGATAACGCATGAGATGGTGGTGTGTTCGTAAGAGTAAAAAATGCCGCAGACTGTTGGTAGTGACAATAACTACTGATCTCTTTCGTGTTTTGCAATTAGAATTGGTACGATTTAAATCCTTCCAGCAGGTAAAGTTAGAGGATAAATCTGGTGGTATCATGACCGGCGATTTAGATCCAATGGCGTAAACCAAAGCCGTTGTGATTGAAAAGGTCGTGGAGAACCTTGGACCTTGCTGAAACAGGTTGAGGATCCATTTGCCAGACTTGGGAGCGTTTTATTTCTATCCCGATTGTGTATAGATAGAAAACACGACTAGAGTCAGGAACTTCTTGACGACGGCCCATCTTGTTGACATGAACACTTTGCTACCATCTCAAAGTAATGACTTTGAGGGGCAACAATACTCATGTAGAACCTGGTACTGCTGAGCCTGGGTTCGTGTAGAAAAGACGAAGCTGGAGGGGATGAAAGTACGGGGTTTGAAGAGTCGCCGGACCGGCTGCTCTGGGACTCGGTGCTCAAATTTTATCAGTTGTGTTATCATTGTAGGAATACCCTGTTTTGTTGAGAGTATAACCTAAGGTACTACCTTGCTGAGCAAGGGAGTACTCCCGCTTTTGCCTCAGATGGTAAACATCTTCCGCTTTCTGACAGCTATGTAGCAGCCCAGAATGCTGAATTAATCAACGGATAGAAAATTCTGATGCAGCCTCCGTATTCAAGAAGCAAAACTTTTGAAGCAGAGCCATTCTCTGAGCCGGCATTTGTTGTTTCTTTGGCACATTGCAGATGTTTCCATTGAAGTGAGATTGGAACATAAATCCTATTAATTGATGGCTCATCGCTCCTGTGTTGATAGGGGCGCTGGCGCGAGCCACCTACAGATTAAAGCAGACGAAGTTCTTGATGAGAGATCGAAGTCAAGTCGGGAATTGTATAAGCTGGTGACGACTTGCTCCTGTGTTGATAGGGGCGCTGGCCGAGCCATCCCCAAGTCAAGCCGGTAGAGGCGTAAGAACTTTACAAGTCAATCCCCGCCCGCCCTTGTGTTGATAGGGGCGCTGGCCGGGCCAACTCAAGTCAAGTCGGCGGAGGCTCTGGTGAAGGAGTAAAGTCAGGAATTTTTAAAAGTTAGTCCCCGCCCGCCCCTGTGTTGATAGGGGCGCTGGCCGGGCCAACCACAAGCCAAAGGCAGAGGCTCTGGTGAAGGAGCAAAGTCAAGTCATGGATTTTACAAGTCAGTTCCCGACAGCCCCTGTGTTGATAGGGGCGCTGGCCGGGAAATTACGGCTGACGAGTTGCTTGGCTAGCTATAACGTTAACAACATTCTGTATTAGAAGTAGAGAAACTAACCTTGGCAGAGTTAACATTGCGTGCCATCAAATGCCACAAGAGCAGTGTTCACGCCCACGTCAAGTTTACTCTCTCCCTGAAAATGGGTCAATATTGCCCAAAAACTTGCCATTCGCAAGAGTGCGAAATGCAAAAGCGATGGCGAGCGCATTTGGGGCTTGATACCAAATGCCCCTGTAAGAAACTGGGCGAACAGCTTGGAGTTGTTGCAGGAATAGCGAGAAAACGACGCTAATGTGAAATGGTCTTGACTTTTACTTAATTTCGTCACCGTCTTCCAACCTCAGGTGAGGAACTTTTGGCAGTCGATGCTATTCTTCGCTTGACTATTTCTCTTTGTTATCAACCCTTCCTAGAGTTTCTAGCATTGTCATTCGTGCTTACCTTTATGCTCCATAGTAATTTCCGCCCTGGGCCTGTTATTAAACTCCGTCTGGCCTCAGTAGGAATCGTGGCTATCAGTCTTTGGCTTGCCTCGGTAGGCGCCTATCTCGGCTTTGGTCTTGATTTCGATATCGGTAGGGCCTTGGCATTGATTGTGGAATCTATTATGGCAGTGTTGTGGTAGTGTGTGGTTTGTCGTAGTAACCGTCATAGTATCACTCGCTGGCTTGGTATCGGCGTCGGTCGCGATCACGATATAGGGCTTAACATGAATCTCGGGCTCGGCATAATCCTTGGTCTTGGGAGGCTCGGTCGGTATTCGTATTCGTCTCGGGCTTTAGCTCGTTCGGTCCTGGTCTTGGGTTCTATTAGCCTCTTGTAAACACGTTCATGGAATGCAACTGATAGAGGCCCCGATCAGCCTCTGGTTTTGTAATTAGTTACGCCCCGAGCCGTCAACTGTTCCTGAGTCTTGGGTTTGCCCTCGCGTTGATGTTAGCCTCGCGGCTGACACTTGGTAGTCAAGTTGCTCTCGTCGTGCAAGCTCAAAATACCCATGAGTTTCGGAAAAGGTGAAGACTATTATTAGCTTAGTTTGCACATGCATTGAGTTCTTAACTAATGCTGCGTTTCTCGTTTCTGCTTTGGTGGGCTTAGCTACTATTCTCTAGTAATCAGCGCCGTTATGACAAACCTTTGAGAAAACCATTTGCTTACAGCCATGCAGTCTATATAAATTTGACTTGGTTTAAGAATGTAAAAACGCAAAGATAGTTCCATAGGTCGAGAGTGTTTTGGTATTGCCTCTGCCACCAGAGGCTAAGAAACCGGCCTATGTCAGCACATCAACAGACTGCTGATCTCTCGACAAACAATCCTAAGCCCGATAGACAAGGAGCCTTTGATGGAATGGGGGGTTGATTCCAGCTGGTAAAAGTTTCGAGGGTGTGAGGGAGGGAAGAGCCGCTGGCGTATGAGCTAGGTTGAGGTGCGAGGAGACAAAACGGTTGAGTACGATTTGGGATAAAAGAGATTGAAATGGCTGACTAGCGCGCCCATCACGGCAGCTGTAGGCAGAAAATAATCTCACTTGCCGAATTAAGTTAAATAGAATGAAGGGGCTGCAGACAGTTCCTTTTTAGGCCAAGGGCGCTTGATATTGTTTGGCTTGGCCGAATCTGAGTAAAAGCTGGAGACTTGTTTCTTTCGATGGCGCTGTATTTGTGTCATCTGTGTTGAAAAAGAATCAATTTGGTCTAAATCTATCACTTTGCGATTATGAGAGGAAATTATATGGATGCTGAGGTATCTATTATTGTTAGCTTATCATGTAGAGTCCGGTTTAATCCGAGGTTGCAACGCACCACCCATCGCATTTTAGGGGCGAGGTATTCTAGAAGGAATCATCGACCTCAGTTTTGAAAGGTTGATCCAGCTTCTTGCTGGCCTTGCTGAGCTTTTCTTTTGAGGATCGGATTCGTTTCCGAGTGAGTGGGGAGTGTTTTGGCCACGGAAACATTACACGTGCTTTGATGTGAAGAGAAATGCTCAAACGGATCATGCCACGTAGCTTTGAGAAGAACTGGCCAGAGACCTCAAAGGCAGACTCGCTATTGCTAAGAGTGAGTCAACAATGGTATCATCGGAGCAAGATGGCTGTGCATACTTGAGGTTATTTTCGGGCTCCCTTGTCAGGTCCTCCCTGCTCTTTTACACTCCCATTTGGCCAGAACTTAACTGCCTCCTAGATAACAATTAGCCAGAGATTTTAGCGAGTCTTAATGAAGTACCCCTACATCTTCATATGCCACACTCTTGATGGTCATCAAAAGGTCTGCGACGTCGGCCTGAACGGCGTTAGATATCTGGTGATAATCGTGGATCGCGACGAACACATTAGACTTCGGCCTTGAATAGTTAGCAACAGCAGCCAATCCACTTACTGTGAAAAGACTGCAGTTCTGTGCTGGACTCACGTAAAAATAATGGGGACTTTTACTGCCACATATGCTTGGTGCCGTTCCAATTACACTACTGCGTATGGTTAGTCAAAGCCTTGCTAGGTGTGAAAGTAAAGTCTTACCACGGACAAAGAGATAAGAAACCAACAAGGGAACTTCAATTTAAACACCAAGAACTCCAAAGTACTCTACCTACCCGTGACTAGTGATATTTTCCATGGTGCACTTGTTGAATCCAGGAAAGAATGAGGTTCTTAGGTCTCGGTTCGACTGCGCTGTAGAATCTAGTACGACGAGGGAAAGAAAATTCGCTCTGATTCGAAGGCTAGTTGTCACCCGATGCTGCACCTGCAGAGCCTGGACAATCAGTGGGAACACAGTCGACTAAGGATGGCGATCAAGGTTAGTTTATGGAGGAAGAAAGCGAAGAAAGTGAAATTATACCTTCGTCATGAATATGGTCAATAATACATCGATGGAAACCATTAATTCGAACAAAGAATAGTGCAGTCCCCCGTGGCTCAGAATGTAGTAATTAGAAAATGATGCGGTTGGTACGGATAGCACCAGTCTTCATAGACTAAACCTCCACTTGATGCTGGGGATGTTGCACAATACCGTGATGTGGGATGAAGTTTGTGTGTGAATGAAGAGAGTCTCAAGAGAGTCAGGAAGTAGCTGAATGATAGATTGCCAGTGCCATACAGAAGTTCGAGGTTAATATCGTTTGCATAAAGGCACAGATTGGGGCGATAGAACCGAGTATTTGCCACATACTGGACTAGGTGTTTCTGGCAGAAGCCCAAGAGGAACATTGCGGGTACGACTAGAAGAATGTCAACAAGTCAAGAGAGGAAGACGCGTATTTCATGAGAGACTCTTCAAGTTTATCGTCAAAGTTGGAAAAGAACACGGTTGTCGTGAATCCAATGTTACAAACTTCGCCTTGCCCTAATCTTTTGCGGCGCCGGGTATAACGTAGAAGAGGATGGGTATGCACAGAACAAACAAGAGGCCTAGACTCGACTTCAATCTGCTGAAAGGAACGGTTTGTGCTGCCCAAACTTGATTATTGGTCAGAGACTTGTTTGCGGGGTGTTGAAAAACGACGCCAGGACCGATGTGCTAAGACTCACTGGTGTTGAAAATCTGAAACCTGTTACGGAGTGGAGGAGAAGGAAGGCGTGAACTCGGTCGAGTGGCGACAGATCTGGACTGTCTCTGATTGCTTTGGGCACGACGCATGTTCCTAATCAAAGCAGGGATTGCGGGACGTGGAAAGAGGAATGATTCTGTCATGTTTATGGATCAGGGCAGTCAACCTTTCCGTATATTAGTAAGAGCTAGAAGGAGTAGGAATGGGTCAAGAGATGTCGTGTACTGACCTGATTGCTTGGCCTCGGTGTTTATTCTGCTTGATCGCCCCGGGCCTTGATTTTGGTAGGACGCGTTAGATGGGGCGTATAATTTTTAAATGCTGTTGGAAGGCTCGAATAAGTCTTGGTCTGAATAATATCAAACAGAAAAGATGTTGGAGGAGCAAAGGGCTAGCGTTCAGATGAGCTTTTCTGATGGTTGAGCAAGGAGTGTCTAGGATACTGGATATTTCACGGGGAGAGATTTGCCGGTAGTTTGCCAGGAGGTTTGTTATCCTAAGGGGCCATGTGGGAGCAGGTGCCTGCCGTAGGTCGAGGATGGAGGGCAAGCGGCCATATTAGGCAGTCATATTGTCCTCTGGGGCCCTTCTACTTGACCCAGGAATAGGTAGGGATGGGGCGCAGAATTCTAGTTTTAGCACTTGCTCCTAGGGAACCGGCAGAGCCTACCGCTTGTTTGGAACTAAACCTAGTAAACACTGCATCTCTTATGACTCATAAAGATTTTATATTTTTTGGTTGAAACTTCCATTATACTTGAAGAATGGCGTTGAAGGTTGGAAGCTGGGGTCCACGATCTCCCACATGCTCAGCTCAATCTGCTCCTGGTTCTCTGTCGGCTACCCACCATCAAAAAACTGCGCGTAATTCTTCTCAGGATTACTCTGCATCTATTTTCAGAACAGAAATGACGTTATATGGCTCAAGATTCTATCGAAACATGTACGAACTTGCCAGGGGTCAGGGCAGGGTGCTTGGGAGCACCCAGCAAGAGACAGAACCAATCCCACTGCTCCATGTGATGCAGATTGCAGCGAAAGTATTTCTCTCTCTTATGTTGGGTACTGTGGAATTAATTCTGACTCTAGGTTTGCACAGCCGGACCGTTTCGAGATGAAGGACCCAACCATGCGGCATCCACGAAATATTCCTCCCCCCCGACACCCATTGGCCCCCGCCATCAGCACCGAAAAGAGCTAATTTCATCCGGTACGCATTTTATGGCAGTATTACACAAGCGAGGATAAAGCCATGGAGCCTGCCACCGACGCAGATACATTTACCGCCAAAGCCGTATCCCGGTCAGACTACTGTGCGGCTGCTGGCCAGCAAATCCTTAATGCCAGAGTCAAATGGCGAGGTAAAGAGTGCTTCGGCCGGTGTAGTTACCAGTAAGTTGACCTTGTACGGTAGCTGTTAATTGTTTCAGAAGACAATGCCGCCACCACGTGCGATCCCCAATGCGAAGGCACGATTCCTATCGTAAAGGCAACACATATTGTTTCCAGCACGGATGATTTTGCGCAGCACACCGGGTAACAGATACTTATGGTCCCTTGGTAATGGTGTAGTGGATTGCGAATTCGACATCGCGGCAGCGGCGGGACCAGGTCCAGTCAGTCTCCCTGGCCTTGTTTGTGCTCGTGCTCTAAGGATACCTGTCAGGGTCACGTTCGCTCTGTTAATATCATTACTAGTTCCACCCGTCAACATCACCTCTCCCAATCCAACAGCGCAAAATGTTCCACCCGAGAGTAACAAGAATCGAAACCCTTTTCTGAGAAAGAAGTGACGGAGCCAAAGTCAAGGTAAGAGGTTTTCAAGGTGCGGCTTCACAGCCGAAATAGAACAAGTTATCTTTCTTCCGTTAATTTCCTAGAGACGCTTCGACAGCATCTGGGCTTGGAACTTGGCAGCTAGTCAAGGTATGTACTGAAAGGCAATCGAGCACGGTAGCATTGCAAACTGAAGCATCATGAACAAGACATGTGCAAGTAGCTTTTAGGCTGCGTTCATTACACCTGCTCGACGGCACCTCCTGATACAGATGCTGTTGCAAGAGTGGGCCACCGATTTTTGGCCTGAATCACTCCTAGCTGCATCCGAGATGGAGAAAGCCCGGGCCCCAAGTCATTCAAGTTGCAATAGTGTCCTTGATATTCTTTGTGTCTGAGAACAATGGAGATGCTGAAGGTTCCTGTGCCGGGCCTTTGAAAAAGAAGGGGACTGGGAAATGGTGTTCATGGAAAGAATTCTATAGAACAGAAGGGCTCCGAACCTTGGAATTCTTTGTTCAATCTTGGCAGCACTCAATGGTCAGGGGGGGTGATGACTTCCCTCGTCTTGCTATCACTTACCCCAAGCCAGTGACGCATTAAGCCCATATTTTGCATCTTGATGAAGAAAAAGCTCATGGAATATTCTTCGTGCATTGGACAGCTGGAAGGCCGGTGGTGCGTTTACCCACATCGGCAACTCGAGCCACTACCTGCCGGCATATGACCTCTCCGCTTCCGCCATGTCGGCTGCCCAGGCGGTGGAAGGTGTCCGGGCAAAGTAGCATTACGAAAAACGGGGGCCGAAATGTTCAAGGCAGAACTAGGATTATTCATTGATATAGAAATCATCATTAAATGCTTAGCCGTGGTAACCCTCCATGTCTCGTAGTGAACCCATCCATGCACCCGAAATCAAGTTGACAACAGCGCCAACCTAACCCAAACCCATCTCTAAATGAGATATGCAGCACACGCAAAGATAAATGTTTACTCATAACATGGCAACATCGATCCATAAAATACCCACTCAAAGCTTTCAAATAGCACCATCCACGGCGCTAGCTATGGCCGTAGCATCAGTGGAGAATGTAAACTCCTCAGGGCCGATTCTCCTCTTCTCCGGACTTGACGCCTCGTCCTCATCATCATCATCATCATCATCATGCTTTCGTTTTTCTCCACTTATCTGAAATGGAGATTCATCCTCTAGCTCAACAGGCTCAATTATCGGAACCACATCCGGTAACGGGTCTGGAGATTCGCCCGGTGACTGGCCCTGTGGCTGTTCAGGTGATTGTTCCAGTGATTGTTCCAGTGGTTGATCTACAGACTCAGTAGGCGCCGTTGCGGAAGTTTCATTTGCGGGGACAGTCTCCGGAGGTTCGTGAACCCAAGGTTCTATTTCCTCCAAAACAGAAGCTAGTCGACTCCGGAACGTCTGTTCTGGCATGAACGGAATTTCTTTCCGGGAAATCATGAAAGGTACCCGGGTAGCGAAAGTCAGATTGGGGTCCTCGATCAATTGAAGATAGGCGTTAGGTAGCTCGGCTGTGTAGAGCTGAAGGCCAGAACCGGCAGAGCAGGAGACAAGCAGGCACGGCTTTGATGGTCAGCACTTTCTTCCAGGCTCAACAGGGTTGACTTGACTAACGGTAAAGATGATGAACTCCAAGGAGAAGGGCTCGTGAATGTGACGCCTCTGTTTTTGTGCCAAGCTGACCAGGACACATGCGATGTATGGGTCCTCGTACCAGAAGAAGGGTTCCACTGGCTCCGTCGGATTAGTCGCCAAATTTCTGCTGAACATTATGTCACTGTGGTCGAGGTAGGAAAAGCGTATGTGGAGCTTCTCCGGGTCCTCCTCGTACTGTTCAAAGAACACAAAGCACATGAAGTTGTGAACAGTGCGGTGGCCCACTCTCAGCCGAAGTTGGAGGCTATCCAAGTTAGACCCAAGACCAAGGGGCAGTCAGTGTATTTGGGACTTACCAGCCGCGGTGCAGCTCTTCAGGGAGCAAGTTCTCAAGGGCGGCGTGCCTCACATTGGAGGGATTGCCGGTGGCCAGCAGCAGCAGGTCAGTCGAGATGCGAGTCAGCGGCACCTCGGACACATCCCGCTCGGTGAATTGGGTTTCATCGGCTAGAAGGTCGTTGTCAATGTCGTCAACAAAGTGGCAGTCCAGCCAGCGGAGATGACGAGGGCCCCATGACAGCGGCTGGGTCCAGAGGTGTCTCCTGGAAAACCGGTGAACGACCTGGTTCAGGGAAATGAAACTGATAACACGGAGAGTGCTAGCCATAGTACCGGACCTGACTTGGACTGGACTGGACTAAACTGGAGGAGTGTTGGTTGGGTTGGTGGGTTGGCGGTGGCAGAGAGCCCCGTCTTTGGCGGCGTACAGGTAGGCAGTCGGTCCGTCAGTCACCTTACATAATTAATGCAGCTCGCCGAGGAGGGGGCAGCGAGCACTGCGCTGTACTGCACCCAGAACAAGCCGAGTGCCCCCGCCCAGTTGCACAGACCGTAGTGCATGCCACAGCAAAATATCACTGAGTGACAAGTCATATCCATTATCATTCAGCTGCGGCCGGATTGCCACTTGGGCATTGGGTTGATTTCCCATAGGCCGACCAAGCCAGGCGGATTTTTGGGGCGTTGTTTTCCTTTCTCCGTGGAGACAGGGTGCATTTAACCTTATTGAGTCACGGATCGCTCGCCCGCCGCCCATGGCCCGCTCAACTGTAAATTCCCTCCCGTTCATCATTCACGCCAGGTGCACCAATATCAGGCTGAAGCAAAAAAGAAAACAAGTAAGAAGCAAGTAAAACAGCCACTGAATGATTTTATCCATGAGGGATTTTTTTAATCCGTATAAACACATCCTAGTACAGAAATATCCCACATCTTGTACCTTGATAAACCGTCTGCAGGGTAGCAGCGGTGCCTCGTACAGGAACCGGTGGTGGCCAGTGAGGTGACCACTGAAAGATGAATGATTGCATCTCATGCTGGCACACCAGACTAGACTGGCAACACCGATCGCACACACACGATCTGGCCCGTAGAATCGAAATGGGTGCACCGATCGCTAAACTGTCATTGTGTTCCTCCAGCGGCACGAAGGGCTACTTGCTCGGGAGTGCCGCTGATGGGCAGCCTTTGGGCGAGAATCCGCGGGACGGCATCTCTGGGGCGGGTGCACTGCCACCTGTTGGCGCTGCTTTTCTTTCTTTTTCCTTCTCTTTCCTTTTTTTTTTTTTGGCCAGACGAGAGGGGTGCTGTGTTCCAGATTTCGTCTGCTGTACCCGATGAATGTCCCCTGCACGGCCCGCACAGAACCCCCCCCTGGGGGCCGTGAGACAGAGCCCAGACCGCCAACAACTCATCGATACAGAGTTCACTGCCAGCGATGCCCGCCACTAGAGGAACCCAGCACACCGGTCAACCCACCTCAATTTAGGACTCTTATTCCAGGCACACTGTGCCATTCCCAGTTTCCAATGTCCAATACTCTTGTTTAGAATACGCACGTTTACGACTCGGTTCTAATTTCGGTCGTGCCCCTCGGCTCGTAGTTAACAGCTAACCGCCCCGCACGAGACACCCAGTTGCACAATCAACCTGCCCGCTTGGTGGCTCTGCAGGATACGTAATTGACATTGGCGGACAATATTAGCTTCGCCTCCATATGCTTTGGTAAAAACTGGAGAGATCCATCTCATTGTGGGTTGTGGTGAACAGGAAGTTTGCTTGAGTAGAAGAAATAATTATAATAATACTACACTAATTACAAAACTAACAGACATTCATACACTACGTTAGGTCTAATATCCCTTCTATATGCGTGCAATCAGATTCCCAAGATACCTGGCTGCCTCATGCACCGCTAGTTTCAACGTAGGTGTCATTTCAAGGAGAGAAAGGATTGTAGGGGGAACGAGAGGCAAAATGTAATACAGCAGAAGAATGGAATGGGGAACGGGGAAAGAGTGAATCAAGTTGGTTGCGGGTAACTATCTGAACCCACTGGGGGGTTTGCTAAAAAGTGTTTAGGCTGGCTGTGGATGAACCTGAGGGGACTGAAAGGAGTTGTGGTATGGGAGCCCGTGGTGGTGGAATTGTTGGTAATGCTGATCATATTGGTGATATTGTTGGTTATAATGTTGGTAATAATGTTGACTATCTTGTTGGTTATATTGTTGGCTGACCTGTTGGTCATAGTGCTGGTGATATTGTTGGCCGTAGTGTTGGCCATATTGCTGGTCATGTTGCTGAGGCTGGTGCTGGTGCTGGTGCTGGTGCTCGTAATAGTGCTCCTGCTCCTGGTCCTGCTGCCGATAGCGTTGGTGTGGCTGGTAATGTTCATGTGGCTGGTACTGCTGATATTCCTGGTGATGGTACTGCTGCCCCTGGCGCGGGTACTGCTCATGTTGCGGGAAGGACGGGACCGGGGGCGGCAAGATTAGGTCTTGGTGCTGTGTCTGAACGTGGGCCTGCTGATGGTTTCGGTAACGATCGAACTCGAAACCCGGGTTGGGGTCAGCCGGGGTCCAATGAGGGTCGGCAACACCCGACATGGCGTCCTGTGGTTGTTTGAAACCATGAGAAGGCCCCGGCTGAGGAGGCCCCGGCAGCTGAGAAGGCCCTGGCAACTGAGAAGGGGCTGCCAGTTGAGCAAGGGCCGGCAGTTGAGTAGCGGCCGGCAGTTGTAGCGCGGCTGACGGCCGAGGTTGAAGAGCGGGAGCTTTGTGGGCAACCGGGGGCTGTGCCGTGTATGGGTTTGTGCTCGTTGGATTCGTATAGTATAGCTGGGTCGACAACTGGTCCGGAGACACGCGATCCCTAGGTTCCATGACCCTGCATAGAATTCTGACCTGTTCGCTCTTCGCGTGGAGAGAGACCGGGTACGCATCTACTGCAGGGGCTGCCAGAGCGGCCGAGATGAGGTGGCTTTGGATGCCAGTCCTTAGCAGCAGGGCGTGGAGTTTATTGTTCTCCTCGGAAACCTTGCGGGCCTCCTTTTGGACTTCGGCCGACATGTTGATGCACCTGAGCTCATACCCGCGGACTCTCTCTTCGAGCATCAGCATGTGCTCTCGCTTTCTGCACCGAGATCTTCGCTGGTTGTCTCTAATCCGCTCGAGGTTCTTCTGGCACATTGCCGTTAGTGGGGGGCACTAGGTGGTTTGGTGGTAGGGGTTATGGATCAGTGACATACTGATGCAGCTGAGGCGACAGCAGCACTGGCGGTTGGCTGCCTAGGCATGATGACAAGCAGCAAACGGGGAGACGGGCGTGCTAGTTTAGTCAAGATTCTAGTGTTTTATTTCTGGGTGAGGAGGACGGGGAATAGTCGATGGAGATAAGAACGAAGAGCAGAATAAACCCGGTCTGGCAAGGAGGGGAGCGAGTCGGGGTTCGGAGGCTAAATACCTAGATTGACAAGATCAGTTGGGTCTGGCAGCTTCGAAAGAAGGCCGGGGGGTCACGTCAAGCAGCACTAGCCCCGACTACACGGCGAGGCTCTGGGGCCTGTCTCTGGCTGTCTCACTCGCGCATGCAAGCTGCGCGAAGCAGCAGATGCACCGTCCATGGGCCGTGAAATACGCCCCTAGTCCACACACACCAGTCTGCGAGTCCGCCACTCAGCACGGTGGCGGGCTGGTGCGCGACTTGTCAAGAAGCCCGAGTCAACCAACACCTTGGCTTGCCTGTCTTTCCCTCTTTTCCCTCGCACCGCGTCGCCCGTCTGCTTACGACTAGTCTGGCGCAGTCCAATGGGACTCTGGAGATGTCTCAGAAGCCTAAACACTGGGCAACCCCGCTGGTGGCCGTGTCAAGGGGATGCATGCACAGCGGTGATGGGATGGCAGGTCTGCGTTTCTGGGCCCGTCCCTCCCTGCCCCTCTCCCTGTCCCTCCTCCCTCTCTCGATCTCTCCGTTTCTGAGTCGGGCGTGCCTAGCGTGTGCGATACATCTCGTAGACGGGCTTCGCAACCCGCGGCGCGCCTCGATTGATTGATTGATAGTCGCGGGCCAAATGGCACTAGCGAGTTGGGTTGCCAAAGAGCTATCAGGGCAATTGCGTAGACTGACTCAGGGCCATGGGGACTAGCGCAAATTGTTCCCAATAGCCCCCCAGTCGACCCCGTTGTGCGAAAAGAGACAACTGTGCAGTTTTTAGCCCCCCAAAATAAGACAAAATTACGTCGAGACATTTCAACCCGCCCAACAACAGAGCCGCCAGTCGCTCGCCAGACCCAACCAAGCCCGGTTAGCTTACCAAGCAGTCAAGGCAAGGTCCAACCTGGAAGAAAGTGGGGTAGCCTCAGCTTCACTGGACGGCATCGAAAAAAAGGAAAGGGACGGGGCCGTGATGCTCAGCGAGGCGCTGGCCCCGGAATAGCGACGGTTCCATTGGCATTTCCAGAATCCGAGCAAGCAGACACCGTATCCACATGGGTTGAACGAGAGAGATAGGACAGTGTGTCGTTGAAAGAAACGGTGCGTCGACACATGGAGCATGGGCATGATGGGGCAAACTTAGTGGCAGAACACATGGCTGACCCACATTTGGCGGCCTGTGTAGTGGGTTGCTTGCAGTGCTCCCCCAGTGCAGTGCTCCCCAGCACGGTAAAATGGTGAGCCAAAAGCCTGATAAAACCTTGCCGGATCACCCGATTGAAAGAAATAAATAAAATAAATTTATGCAAATAATATAGCATACAATAGAGGAAGTTTTATTTATCATGATAAAATAATAGACATTATTTATTAGTTCGGGCTCCAGTAAAGGAAGACGGAGGTGGTCACAATTAAGAGGTGACACTGGCCCCTCATTTTGCTCTGTGGTCGCCCGGCGACTCCAAGCGTCGGCCCGCGAATAGCTTGCATTGACGACAAATCTCTTGCTAGAAGGACAAAAAATTATCATAATGAACTTAAACAGTCCCAAAAGAATGCCATTCCACTGGGCTATGTATATTACTGATTGAGCCAAAGCTGCTGCGCCCATCTAGTGTTGTAACTAGACGGCTTTTATCTACCATGGTGTTGTACCGGTCCTTTCCCGCCCGATAACCGTCCCTGACTCCAACACAAGAGGGCCTGATGCCTATCCTACTGTGTTCCCTATTGCCAAATAAATAAACGCACACAAGATACCACTTGGAAAGTTAGCCAAAAAAAAAGTGAAAAGAATAAAAAAACGTTGAAGCCCAAGCTAGGCACTTTAACGTACGGCCGGCATGCGGACGTCTCCTATAATCGATATTAGGCCCATGTCATGAATAAATTTTTCCTAGCTTCATTAGCAACCTTCGATTTTCTTGGACAGAACGCTGGGGGATGAAGGGAGGGGGGGACCAAAAAAATAAGAAACAAGCAAAAGAATTAAAAAAAAAAAAACTTACAGAACGAGAAAGAATACAAAAGAAACCAATAACCGTTGGCCCCATTGGGCGAATGGTTGTCCACGTTCCCGGGGGCCCGCAGGTATCAGAGCTGCCAAAGTATTCTGATTTCTGGTTCGTAACGAGCTGTACAGCGTAAGCCATTTTCAAGCCATTGCAAGCAGGGAATCCGGCATACCTTTAAGCCCACCACAATTCCTCCACGCCTTTCTACCTCGATGGTTTTCAATTCCTCACCCCCGGAGCCTTTGATTGGGAAAGTATGAGGAGTATACGACAAATGATATGGCTGCAAATCTGGGGGGCCAACTTGCCCAACATGCCGATTTGGCGAGTTCCCAGAATAGCGACATTCTATACCAGCGATCTCGAAGGCACCATGTGCCCAGACAATTACTTCTGTCAGGTCTAGAAGAAGATTCCCGTCTTCTCCCCCGAAGGTGAGAGTGTTAATTGGGAGATCGTTATTGTTTGCCGGTATGCTGTGTGCTGGATCATGTTGCAGCAACCAGTGCGGCATCTCATAGCCGCCAGCTCCATGAAAGAACAACCCCGTTTGTGTTTCAGGCTCCTTGGTTCCATTAAAGAGCGCATCTGGCGGCGGCACGTCAGGATACCAAAGGTAGTGACTTCTCCACCGCTCTCCATCTAAAGGCCCAGTATGGTCGTTGCGGCTCAAAGAAACTAGCTTTAAACCCTAGAAACGGTTAGTGTATATGGCCATGGAGCATGGGGTACTCTCCGCAGAGAATTCTGTAGCGTGGGAACTGACATCGAACTCTGCTTTGATTGCAGAAATGCCTTCCGGTCTAGCCAAGCGCCGAATTGGAGATTTGGCAATGTTCTTCATATCACCAATCCAGGGCGTAACTGAGCCGTCCTCGCAGACAACTGCTATTCCTATGACACCTGCCATCTCAAGGCTAAGGTGCCATCCTTGGATGCGTTGAATAGGAGATATGTTGACGGTGAAGGTTTTACTGTGGTCAAAATATCCGATGACATGATGATAGCCACTATTATCCACAAATACCAAGCCGGTGATGAAAGATTTCCCCCGATAATCAATAAAAGAAACAGACATTGATTTTAACTTGAGGGGCTGCGAAAAATGGAGACTTCGGGCACGTAAAACTCTACACCCCGCTTTAAACTCATCTGTTGGAAGCATGATACCGCGCTCAGCAGTGACCCAAGAGATGCTGGCTTCATCTTCGCGAGAATGACTTGCCGGGGGCTCATACCAATGGTTCACCTGGGAACCATGACAAGAAAGGCTCTCCATTCGATCGAGAAAATTTCCGAGTTTTTCTGAGAGCTCCATAACTCGCATTCGGTTCAGTATACGGGGGTCATCATGCTTGCATTTTTTAACTGATTTATATGCGGCCTTCCAAGAGTCAGGCGGGTAGAGGATAGCTTCAGTCACGTAATAAAACTCGTTATCTCCCTGAAAACGTGATGCCCAGAATGACTCTGAAAGACCAAGCCTGGCAAAAGCTAGAGACGCACAGCGTAAAGAGGATACATCCCGAGTCGGGAGTTGAGTAAGAATATATTGAAGAATTTCCGGGGGTAGCCGGGAAAACACGTCCTCGTTCTGACTGGGTCTGCGAAGGATGACATGAGTTTGGGCCGAATCGGCCTCGAGTTGAGAAGTTTGAATAGCGTCACGGAGAGGAGGGATATTAAACGGGTCTGCTTTCCATAATGCGGGAATGTCACGGTCTAACGTCAAGGCTCGATAGTAGAGGGCTCTCCGGTTGAATGTTGGTGATGTCATGTCTGTGTAGCCATGTCCCCAGTCCAGGATGCCGCCGTTGCTGATGGGCACAGATAGACATGCCTCAAAAAGAACCTGAAGAGATGGCGAAGACACGACATTCAAAATATCCCAGCAGGATGAATGGATGGCAAACCCAGAGAATGGCTCCGTGTCTAAGTGAGGAGTATGGGGGTTGAGAATACTATCTAACCTTCGAGGACCTAAAGCTACCCTGATCAGAGCGCCCTCGTTGGGATCGTCGTATCGCTTGTTGGGATCGACGGGAACGTCAAGATGAATGACATTCAGAGGGTCTTGGTCATCATCTGCGGGACGAAGTCCCACTCCAGACAATCTGATGTCGTGGGGATTATTGTTCGCAGTCCACACTGGATACAGGAGTCAGCTATTGCCCCAGGCTGTGATGACGAACTCACCAGCTCGGAATTCCCCTTGCCATTTCTGGTCTGTCATTCTAGTGATGCCACTTTCACATGTAGCGCAAAACGGCATGATTTAGAGAGACCATCGGGCGGTGGAATGAGGAAGAAGAGTTTGCTTGCAGCTGCGTGTCAGAAAAACAAAAGCATGCACGCCGGTTCAACCCCGCGCAGCCTGATACGTCTGGCCCCTTTCTGCTGCATGCAAACGAGGCAACACACGTGACGAAGGCGGACCAGAATTCCACCAAACACCATGGCCTTCTCTCGTATTTGCTTTTGCTTGGGCATCAAGATGTTGAATAAATTAAGGACCGTCCGAACCAGCCTAGTAACTGACTTGAAACAGTTCCTCAGCGTCTTTCCTCGTCCACCGAGACTCACATGGCGAAAATAGGCTGTCCAAAGTGACAATACAGAGTGCATCACCGGGTGCTTGCATGGCAGAGCAGCTACTACTAGAATTGTCCATTTATGGCAAGAGGCGCGATAATCACTATGAGCATACCCAGAGCCTATAACAGTGGCGATCCAATGGCTACTGCATCGGCTTTAGTATAGCTTTTAGCTAGAGCTGCGTCTAGAGGTATGACCTCCAAGAACCTACCATCAAAGAATACAGGCAATTGCAGAGACGACCGTATGTTCTATTTCCGAAATTGGCTGCTTTGACGCCAGTCCTAGATTTGAATCGCTATAGCTAGATTACGAACGGTACCGAACCGAACAGGCCGAATGTATATGCACCATGTGCGCAGACCTCAACGCTGATATTGGGCTTGATAAAGCGTATAAATGCTCCTTCCCTGTTGTCCACTTTATATCAAGGCTACTACACCGTTTTACTAGCGATGAATAGAGTGAAAACTAGCTTCAAGCGAGTCAAGATCATCAGAGGGCCCAAGCAAATCTAAACAACACTCCAACTGAGTACGGAGCAACCCAAGGCAAGCCACCGACTTTATAGGTACTATTGCAGATAAGAGTGTTTCCATCATCAGTTTCCTCCCAATGTTTTATCAAGATGCTAATTTGGCCCAAGCAGGTAAAACTTTCCTCGAATCGCAAAATAATCGGAAGACAAGGCCGAGCTACGTCGCCGTCGAATTTAAGAAAAGGATACAAAATGCGCCATTCTCGTCAATTTGCCTCGTGACAAAATTCAACCTTGGTTGGTCTATATAAAGGAGGAACAGGGGTCAGAATAGAGTCGGTACTAAAGAAGATTGGCGGGATGGCAGTTGGAGCATGCCCTTGTCTAAGACCAATAGACCTTCGGGTAGGTAATTATCGCAAAGGTTATCCAACCAAGGCTATATATTTTCTTCATCCGCTAGTCGCCCGAGCCCTACATGCTTATATAATTCTACTGAATTCAATTACTAGCTTCTTGTTTGGCTGCAATTTCAACCCTTATGGCTCGAGTGCCATTAATTTGATTAAATGAGCTGTCAAAAGTCTGACAAAACCAGTGTTACATCTCAATTGCGATCACCTCTATATTTGTTTGACATAAGACCTGAGATAGTGAGTGACAAAAAAGTTATTTCATATTAGGTTGGTTCTATTTGTTTATTTTATTTCCTTATCCTCATTAGCCGGTGGCATTGGGAAGGCGTTGTCAGACTGTTGGCTCATCAGCCTCTTTTATTTAAAACTTAGCTAGCCAAAACCATGCAGATACCAAAGGCGATACAACTGAACCAGCTGGGAGACTCTGTGTTGCTCAAAGGGAAAGCCATCCACCCATAGTTCCATAAACTAGCCCAGCACTCCGCGAAATATTGGCCACCAAACTGCAGCAAGCCATGCCGCAGCATTGTACGAACCCATTATCCATCTGCCAATAATTCCCAAGCCAAAAGAACCTCTCACTACTAGATCTGCTCTCTTGCGGGCTGGCATGTACAAACCGCCATCGCCATCGTCATCAGCGTCGTTCGAGTATCCCATGCGGTAGGGCTGTGCGAAGAGAGTGACGGGCGTATTCCGCCAAGGGCAGGACGTGAGAGTGTTCTGTTCATGTCAGCAATGGGGCCAACGCCGGTTCACCGTGGAAGCTCACGCTATGCATGTTGGGCGGGCCGTCTTTCTTTGAAGCCGTGGGTCGTAGCCCTTGCTGCTCCCCGGAACCTTTCACGGGGAGGAGGACATCGCTTCTATATTCAAATTTTGTGCCGTGTCTCAAAATCTTAGTCAGGGGACATCAGCCGCGGGTTGTTTGGTCTTGGATTCGGGCAGCATCCCCCCACTGTTGGAGTTTTTGGGACGGGAGACGAAGTAGCGGCAGGCTAGACAAAAGAAAGCAGAGCCAGCTGACCCGCAAGCTACTGCAAAATCTCCATAATTCAGCGATGGGCGCCCCCTGATGCTTCGAAATTAGTTGGCAGATTCTGCCCATTTACTGTGTTGGTGGCATCACTGTCCCAGAGTGCATGGACCCAGTCTCTCTTCATACCCCATCCTGCCACTATTAGCCAGTGAACGGGTCACGCATGATTTGGACCCTGATCTCAATAATCGCAAAATTGTCTTAGATCTGGCACTTTCAATCCCAAAGCTGCTCACATGCTTCCTTTTTAGTGATCTTCCAAAGACATGCCAAAGCACACACTCCAAGTTCTGAGAAAGAATTCTCTTGCTTCAGGGACAGTATCGCTATTTGCGTTGTGATATGTTAAAGGATTGTAAGCTCACCCCGTCAGGATGAAGTAGGTTGGTGCAGATGCTCAAGCACTGGGGGTAGCTGTTATGACAAACTTACAAAAGTCATGCAAATATTAACATAAACCTTTCCTTGCGATACACATGTGCTAATAGGATCTATGGTGTATTTTACTTCATATCCCACCACCAAATTTAAACCATCCTCTTCCGTCACCTCCAAATCCGCTGTGCACTTCCGTTCGCCATTGTCCAGTTCGACTCCGCGACAGAAGACTTGGACACTGGGGAGGAATATATGGCTTGGTTGCTAGATCAAGGGAAGAGGCTGGGATTATATGCTCCGATAGGTAAGGTGTCCTGAGTGGATTAGGTGTTTAATGGTCTACATACTGAAAGTGTTCCGTTATGCTGCACAGCTTCATGGGAATGGAAATGAGCTTCTTTATTCTGAAGCAACCCTTGAGAATAATCCCGTCACGGGGCTGTGCGTACTTGGATACCACGGTGATGAGTTTGAGGTAGACCTCCACCTCGACGAAGTCCTCGCCGTGATCGGCGAAATGGGCAGCAGCCCGCGTGCGCGTGGTTCGATGCTGGTGCTCTTGGAAAGAAAAGATTTTGCAGGAGGCACGAACAGGGGCCTTGAATACCTTGGACGTGCAGAGATGTGCTCTTCTCCGGTCTGGTTGATATGCTGTGGTGGAGGGCGATGGATGTGCCGTCTCCGTCGTTTCCAATAGTTCGAGCCGTGACTGCGGAGGGTCATTAGGATCAGGATACATCGATGGAGTCTCGATTCGAATGATCCGACTAGGAGGCCTGTTCCGTTGTGGTACTATTCTAGGAATTCGCTGTCCAGTTTGCCGTTGCAATGCCAATCCTTTGCGCTCTTTCTCTTCCAGGCAGCTGGTGGGACTTGGAGGAAAATGCGGGATCACCTCTGATGCTTCGGCCAATCGCGCGACCTGGGTGAGGTGGATGATCCATGCATTCATGCAGGAGCTGGAACCACATCTGGTGTAATGTATCCTTTTGGATGCGCCATTGCTGCCTAAATAACTCCCATTTCCTTTCCAGACCCAGAATATTCTACTCATCCCTGATTTCAATTTCAAGATGACTTATTCTCTAAACATCTCAGAACATACCTCAAGATGGGTTCAACAACTATCCTACGTGGATTTAAAGTTTCTGTCTCTATATTGGACGAGTTTTTGCTTGCCAACAACTTGCACCATACCAGTGGTGTCCCTCCAATGTACAATGATCACCCAGACAAGGACAACATCTCTAAACTTCTATTCAAAAAAATAACATCTGCAGGCGGTACATTGGATAAAACCCATTTCCGTGCAATAATTCCTTCGAGAGAGGGATGCAATCGCTCTACCATTGCGTATATTACATATGCATGGGTCACTGTTTGGGCTCAATTAGAACTCAAGCTAGAACAACAGCTTCCAGAAGAACTACCTTTGGGATTTGAGGCACTAAGGGATGAAGTTCTATCATATGGACACCTCCTTCCTGATGATGAGAAGATCCCTGATGATGGAAAGATGGGTATATTTGCTGTCTTTACAGAGGGTATAAGGGGTGGCTATGTCCCGAGCGCACTCGATAAATGGGTTGAGGTATGTTCCATCCAAACTCACTCCCCTTTTCCCTTAAATTTCACAACTGACCCCTATACCTTTGTTACAATTAGACTCCTCAGACATGTGATCAATGCAATGCAACTTTTGACGGCCCAAAAGCATGGACAAACAGACAAATACATCGCCAGGAAATTCACGGGTCCAAGGAGCCGATTTACCCCCTTCCCAGAGCCTAAAAGTTCCAAATATCACCATTACCATCAATGAAATGGAAATGCCGCTGTTTGGCTTTTGGATGTTATTTCAATGCGTCATTTCTGGAGGTTCGATATGAACGTTTGATGTCATCAAATTTTAATCATGAATTATTCATATGCAATCATGTGTAGTTGTTCAACGTCATGGAGGCGCAGTAACTGTCTCTTTTCCTTGTGTGCGGCCTAGGAACTAAAGGAAGAGAGGCTGGGCTAACAAATTGCCTGTTCGCCTTCAGTGGCTTTTTGTGGTGACATCGGCCGACTTCTTTCTTCGGATCGAGTCGCTGCGCTGGGCTGGTTTGCATCGGCGAGGCGCGTGGCTTCTTCCGTTTTGCTTCATGGAGATTTGTCAAACGTTTTGCCGTTTTCGATGTCGCCCGGGAGAGCACTGGATTTAAACGAACATGAGTCGGGCAACTAATGACAGCCCTGAGCGCCGAGAAGGACGCAAGAGTCGAACAAAGGCCAGCCGGGCTTCTGCTACTTACCTCTTTGACGGCGGAGGAGAGTTTCTGAGGGTTCATGGGCCCAAAGCGAGCGTACAGCTTGCAGTTCCGTCGCTGCAAGTCGGTAATTGGGTATTTGAACGAAAGAGGAGCATCGCGAGGGATTTCGTGGGTAAGCGCTCTTGCGGCGTCTTCTCTGAGCGCCGGGGCTTCGATTCGGACACGGGGAGCAACCAGGAGGCGGTTCTGGACACGGGGGGGCAGCAATAGAGTTATACTGCACATGCCCTGCAAGGGTGAATGCCGGCGGATGAAAGGGGGCCATTTCGAACAAAGAAGGCGTTCGGTTTCTTTCTCCAACCAAACCAAACAGCGGGCGCAGCCCCAAAGCCGAGCTCACCAACCGCGTTGAATCTCTACTGGAGCTGGTCTTCTGGTTGTGTGGTCGTCCACCACGCCCTCTGCCTGGTAGTTGGACCCACTCTCCCCAGACCCCGATGTCAGTCACCCAGACCCCAACTCGGGCTGGATGCTCTGCACGACAGTCTACCCGCCCTTGAGACCCCGGCTCAGCTTGCCTACTTGCCTGCTGCTCAGACCCAGACCCATGCCTGCGGTGTTGAGAACAATGGCACAACTCAATTATTGGGCCGCTCAGCCAACAAGATGCAGCACATTACAACAACCCAGATAAACATGCAAAACAGATGAACAGACAAACAGGATATATGGGATATGCAGATCAAGGTCTGGGTGACGGAGCCATCTCACTGACAGCCATCCTAGTCGAGTGTGGGCTAGGGATACTACGTGTGCCATGCGGCGAGGAGAGCTTGCTGCGTTCAGCTACTAGGAGCATTGTGCGCGTGTGTAGGCTTTACTACACACGAGACTGTGTTTGTTGCCTTGTTGTACGGGAATCTCATCCTGTGTCGTCTCAACGCTTCCAGGCTCTGCAAAAATAGCACCTCGTGGTTTTATTCAAAATTCTATGTATTACCAACAAGCCAAGAATACGAAAAAAAGGAATGGCTGCATAATGATGTGATAAACACGAGGTCCTTCCTTCTGCTTGCTCATCTGACTCGCAAGCGTACTCTACTGGATTAATATTTTACGGGCTATTCACTGGGTTCGACATACTCGGCCTCATCGTTATAGTCTCTCTTCACGAACCGACTGGGACCTCCGAACCGCTTATTTTGATCCCCCCAAACCTTCTTCAGCCAACCCTTGTAGTAGATTGTTTCGGTGAGAGGCTTGGGAATCCAGTTCAAGAATTCAGAGTTGAGATGGCCCCAATGATGATAGCGCGGGCTAACGGGCTTGGCCGATCTATCTTCTGGGTCCAGTCTCTCCGAGTTCAGAGGCAACTCAATCCTAGCAAAGTTAAAGCCAATGAGGTAGACCCGGGGCAGGTTGTTGCCCTCATAGGGGCCTATGAGTAAGACATTTCGGGGCGATATATCATTGTGGAGAATGCCATAAAAGTCCAGAGTAGTGTCGGCCTCCAAAACCTTGGCATAAATGTTTAGTCGGTTGTGTGGGGTAATCTTGTTGACGTCGCCTTTGTTTAGGATCCAATACAAGCTGATTCCTGGGAGGTATTCCATTAGGATTAGCCGGACTGGACGATTGACAACTTCCCCGTCAGACTTGGTGAAAGCTATGTCAAACGTCCAGCACCCGTGGAATTTGGGAGTGAATTTTCCATCAATTCCGAACTCAACCAACTTTTGATAAGCAAGAGCCTCGCGGCTGTAGTCATCATCGGCCTTCCATGCACAGTCCATGACTGAATATTTCCAGTAGTTTTGCTGATATGTATAGTAGAAGGAATCATAAATCTTGGCTGCATATTGATAGGTTTCATCTCCATCAAGGCAGCAGCGCACTATCTGGGCGCCATGCTGGTCTCTGATGGCGAGTTCTTCGGTAACTCGAAGTTTGCGAGTCAAGTTGCGCGACTCATGCCGAGGGGTTTCAATGGGAGGATGGTCCAAACACCATTGGCGCTGGCTGAAATCGCTCATCTTTTTATTGTCGGTACACTCGGGGCGAAGACTCTCATCCCGAAAACAACCAGAGTCCTCCGCGATCGGGAGGGGTGGGCTGTGGGGGTGGATGGTGAGTTCGAACCCTTCGGAATAGGGAATTTCAGGTCTGCTACTGTCCAGCATAGTCGAAGAGTAAAAAGGGGAGCTTGGCAAGTTCGACAGTGTAAGGAGAAGGGGATGGGCAATTTTGGTGTTAGAATAATCTCGTGTCGATGAGAGTGAGCGAGATTGAAGGAGGAAATCCAGTCCAGGGAGACAATGAGTTCGTGAATCGTGATGTTGGTTGGGGTAATGGGTTTAGAAAGGCGCGGCGCAAGGTCAGCTGACCTGTGGGGGTTCGCTGTCGCGACGAGGTGGAGCTCACCCCGTGAGGATGGAGTAGATTGGTGTAGAGGTTCCAACAACGGGAGTAGCGATGGAGATTAATTTACAAAGGTCGGGAAAATATTAATATAATACTTCCTTGTGATATGAAAGTGTGAACAGGATCCGTGGTATATTTTGCTTGATAGGCCGCTGCTAAAATACACCTCTCCTTTTCTCCAACGCCAACCTTGTCCTTGGAAGCAGTCCTTCTCGTCCCTTGGGTTTCTAAACCCGAAAATGCCAAGATTCTAAGCATCGCCTATGATAATCCTGACCATTGCCAATATTTGGTTGACCCATAGCATATAGCTATGTCATATGTTAGTGCTCTTTTTTCCTCTTTCATGTTTGCTTTCGTCTCTCGTTGAGGTCTATCATGTAGTGACGGCGTGCAGACGCACGAGGGGAAAAAATAGCATTTTATGATAAATAAAAATGAATTTTGTTTCAGTGGCCTTCACTATAGGCGGGCTGATCTTGTGTGCTTGTTTAATTAAAGCATAGCTCTCAACGCACTATTAGCAGAACTACCGTTTGCTCATCCTGAACAGTGCGCGAAGTGAAGGATGCAACCAGTTGAGAGTATTACAAGTGCCCTTTCGTAGTAGCCGTTATGGCCAGGTCAAATTAACCTGGCCCCGCCCCCTAACTGCTGTCGCAAGCCATGTCGATCAACCCACAACGTATTTGTAATTATTATATGCATCATACCAGCTGCTGCTGCAGAAACAGCTGCCAGTGTGGTGTTCGGTTCCTTTTGGAGACACCAAAGGAAAGGGAGTAAAGCTAGTTGTGGTATCCATTTTGCATTAGTATCGTTAGAATTGTTTGAAGCTGTTGGAAATGGGTTGGATCTATTGGGGTAGAAGGGACAGGTTTCCTCTGTTGAAAAATTAAATATATTGACCCAGGCCATGATTCAAACATCTCTATGAATTGAATGGCTGGGCGTTTGAGTTTAAACATCATAATGATACAGGTTTCGTCCCAATATATACATTGTTTGCCGGACCCGTCTTGCACCACCATAGAAGTCCATCCTCATGTCCACTCTCCTTCATACAGTTTTCGAATGCTTCCGCGTCTTCTGCGAGCCGAAAATACTTCGGCACGTTCTGGTTGGAGTGCGAAGACCCTCCAAGACGGGCTTCCTGGCGAACCTTCTGGTCCCAGATCTTGCCAGGTGCGAATAGTCGCTTCCCGGGAGTCGGCTCTGACGGAGAAGTCAAGTGGACAAAGGGGACAAGAATAATGAACATCAAACTTGCGTATCAAGAAGGCCGAATAAGTTGCATTCCACAATGCGAGATCCTGGAAGTATTCCGAAGAAGAATATTGCAACGCTCTGTCAAAGTCATACCCACCATAAGGGCGATGAGAGATCTTCTGGTGTCGACATATCCTTATGAACAAATCTTTAGCCGTGATGGGCTCGCGGTCGTTTCTGAATCGAATGACCGAATACACAAGGAATCTCCCCCCAACAATCTTTGGGAAGAAGTTTCTTTGATATCCCGCCTCGTCTCCACGGAGGCGGTTGTCGAAGTGCCATTCCTGGGGAGCCAAAACCGCATCAAGGAACTGTCGCTGCTCGGGACCAATTTCACCAATACGGCAAAACTTGAGTGACAATTGTATCTGGAAGTACTTGACGAGCTTTAGACCCATGATGTAGTAGTTGCCGACAGGGTTCGAATGGCACGGAGATCTTTGCTTCACGTCGGCGTGGTAACGGTGAATCTGGACGCATTGATCACAGGCCCACGCATAGGGATCATCGCGGGAGATGAGGTAGAGGCATTCCAGAAGGTCGTCGTAGGAAGCCTTGCCTGTACCAATGGGGCCAAGAGCGTTGCGCAAACCATGACATGTTTGCGAGAGAACGAGTCGGCTGGGAATGGGAATGTGGTTTGCGATGAGGAGGAGGAGCTCGACGGGCAGCTGGAGGATGAGACAAGCTGCTGGCTCCATTATGCGTTGGGATGGTTCCCGCGACCGAGAGACAGACAGAGCAGAGCTGGCAGAGCTGGCAGAGCTGGCAGTTGGTTGACTTCCCGATTTGGTCATGTTACCACTGGTGCAAGTGGAGCTGGCAGACTTGAGACTTGGCAGACGCGACAAAAGCTGGCAGAGTTGGCAGGGCTGGCAAAGCAAAGACTGATGGACAGACCCGACAGAGCTGGCAGAATCAAAAAGTGATGCTGCGGTGGATGCAATTATGAGCAGAGTCGTCGTTATTTCTTGCAAGTTTAGCCTTGGTCTTGAAGTTGGGCGGTGGCCGGAAGTTTATAGTCTTCCAGGCCCACGACCATCTCCGATTAATCGAGCCGAAGCTTCCAAGTTCCTCTGTTTCGCAAAGCCTTTACCCACACCTAACCCACGGCTCCCTGGCAACTCTAATGAAATCACTCATCGGAGAACAGAATGCATCTTCTTGGAACTTTGGTTCGGTGGCGGGGCTAGGTTAGTTTGACCCAGCCGGAACGGCTACTACGAAACGGCACTTTTAACAGTAGCTGCGGAAGCTACATAAGCTTGCAACGGCTTGCAACGGCAGCAATTGGGTTGATCGACTCGGCCTCTAACAACTAGCTCGCATGCCTAATTAGGCTAATACTCTCTCGTATTACACGGGGTTCCAAGAGGGAGACCAATCAGTCCCATCCATGATCTCTGAGCGGGTGGCAATGTACATGGGATGCCCGACAGTTCGCGACTCTCTTGACTGATCCAACGCCAGACCTTCTCCCCTATCTTTGCTATTCGGTCGGACCGTCGAGGAGTGATTGCAAGAGGGTCCGCTTGTGGAAACTCCGTGTCCGAGGACTTATGGAACTCGAGCAGCAGTCCATTATCGGGACGGGGTGAGGCGTTGGGATCCTGCCCCGGGCCTCGCCAGTCATGGCTGGACACTCGAGACTGGATATCCAATCCCTATTAATCCCCCGGTCTGGATGCTGAACCAGCAATCGGACAGAGACGAATGAGACGCTAACTTGTATAGCATTCGGAAGAACGGGGGCGAACATTTCGTGCGAGCTTCGGACATGCAAGACAACTGGTAGCCGTCTAATTGGACGTGGGTACGCATCTGGTTCACGAGGTTGCGGTAGGTATGTATTGATCCGACGGCGCTCTCGACGTCGCTGTCGTCCGGTGCGTGTGCATCTGGTGCGAGCTGTGCCATGGCATGGTTACAGCCCGGGTAGTCAGCCACTGCTATGCCCTGTAAATGGGAAGAAAAGGCGCCCAGACTCACCGCGTTCGCGTCTATCCCTACATCGCCGACTGCTCTGCTCGACAGCAAAAGGCGATGCTCCCCTGATCCTGGGACAACTGACTAAGCTGCCGCCCCGATTATTACTCCGGCCAGATAGAGGAGCGTCCTGGATGTCGTTTGTTGTGAAATGCAGTGTAATGGTGGTCAAACAGGAGAGCCTTAGCTAGCGCTACAAAACCGTCCTTACCCCGCTGCCACTTCCCTCCTTCATCACAATTCTACTCGTCCACCAGCATACTGCACAATAGCACATCCCCTTTGGCACCGTATTACCTCTTTTCATCCCTGCTTTTCTACTTATCCCATAGCCACCATGGATTCAGTCACCGCTGTGAATCTAGAAAACCTCCCAGTCGAAATCCAGGCTGAGATTCTCAAGGCTGTCGACACACCTGGTGAATTATACGCTCTAGTCAAGGCATCACCCGCATGTTTCCGGGTGTTTCAGCAGTCGAGGGAGTTTATTCTCCCAAATAAGATTGTAAAGGTCATTCCAGGCTTGACCTTGATATATTATCTGAGCATTATTCATCTCCCTGAGGTGCCTGGCACCCCACAAACTTGGCTTGAGGAACGTAAGCCTGGTTTTCCTGATCGGTACTTTCAGTTACCCGTCTTCAAACCTCCGCGTCTCCCTAAAAGCAAGGCGGATTTGTTTTTAGTCTGTGACATTCACAACCAGTTGCAGTTCTTTCTGGGTTGCTATGTCAACCATATGTCGCGACAGTTCTGCTGGGATTCCAATGGAAACCCAACGTCGGGAGTGCCAGCTCCATTCCTTCTCACAGAGGTTGAGCGAGCTAGGTTGTACAGGGCCTTTTTAAGATTTGAGTTATTCTGCAGACTTTTCCCGCATGATGATATAGCTGCAGGCCGCTTGAATCTCAGCCCCAATAACAGGTGGGATATATTCATGTTCCCTCTTCCTTCCTGGGAGGTGGAAGAGGTGAATTGTGTCCATGACTACTTTGCATCTATTGTGGCAGCATACATTCGTGAACTGCATGGAGAATTTGTCTCTGCCGTCCTCGATATCCCTCGTGAGGCAGCACGGAACCACTCAGTTCCCGGGGATTTTGCTCCCATTAAGATGCTTTATCCCGGCAGACTGGACCTGACTTCGGAAGATTATGGCTACCACGTACACGAACGTGCAAGTGCAATAGTCTCGAGGGGATTCTCGTTCCTCTACAAGCTCATGCGGGCGTCAAAGGCGCGGCGTACTGAGATGCTTCTCGAGTGCGAGGAGCTGATCGAGACTGACCCTGAGGAATTTCCACACGTCTTTCCGACACAAACAGGGGAGCCTACTATCCCGCATGAATATGATTCAAGTGTGGAGGATGTTTCTTCCCCTAATCACGTCTATTTCATGTCCCGGAACTTTCAGGATAGACGACACGGCGGGCTCATGGAACTGAGCCTAGGACTTTTATGTCTCAGGGATTATGGATACGTGTTTTGGGATGTTGGAGCGGATGGGCGTCGGGATATTTTCAGAATGGTCCAAGATAGGATAGTCGCAGAGGAGCACTTGAATCGTCGGATAGGGAGCTTCGTTGATCTAGATTCGCAGGAGATGCTGCTTCTTTTAGATAACATTCCGCGAGAGGAGCTTAGGCGGATCGAGGGTCGGTTCGGCGGCACTTTGAGCCAAAGCCAGAGGCAATCGACTGACGGCTAAGGTGATGGATAGTACACTCGCTGGCGAGTGGGATGGTGGATCAGAGGAGGGATATGTGGCAATAGTGTGTTTTGCTTTGATTTACTTACCATTTTAGTTGTCTACTCGTTCCGGCTTTTTGGATTGATGTCGCCCAGATGTGATGACAATGCCCAGTTCCGTACCATGGTGATTGATCTCCAAAGGGAGCCGGGTCTTTGGGCTTCCTGACAAGCATTGAGTTTGTTGGAATGTCCACCCAGAGGTTTCGTCTCGTGTATTGGAAGGTTGCAGTACATAAACGATAGCAGGGCGGGCACTCTTCTCTGGTGACCTGTAAGCACATGGCGGTTCCTGGGTCAATTCCTGGCAGGGCGGCTTCCCCACGCTGGCCAGGTTAACACGATATGGATCAGTCTTGACCCTGAACGGAAGAAGAGTCGTAGCGTTGAATTATTTCATGAGATAATTGAGTAAAAGTGCCGGTCATATCTTGATCATAGTAGATTGGTGTCCTCGCCGGCTGGGTGCGATTAGTGAGTATCGCAAGTGGAAAACTATGCACGCATCAAGTTTCCTTGCTACCTCAACTTTGTGGCAGACCAAGTTCATTCGAGATGTACTTTAAGATGACTAATGTTTGAAATAACTTGGTTCAGTCCTGGCTACCTAACATAGTAGGGGAGGGCACGTGTCTGTGATTCACTCAAGGGCAGGCTCTCATCCGACAGTGCCAAAGCAGGTGCTCTCTCGTGACCCATCCGCACATCGAAGAATAAAGAAAAACACCCACACCCCCACAACCGCACTAACTGACAAAGAAAGAGTGAGATGCTACACGACAATAAAATCTCATCATCAACAGAGCAAACACGGTGCTAGTTTCACGTCGAGCTGGGGTGCCGACCGAAACTTCGAGTCACCCTGAATCACGTCTTTGAGAACTGCTTTTGGTGAGTGCCTTATTTTCTTTCAAGAGGACGGAAAGCCCACTAACTGTGATAAAGCATTGCAGGTCTCTGCCGTCACATAAACACAAAAATACCCTCCTCCAACGGAACCTCTTCCTTCCTTTTCTCCCAGCCAACAGGAACAACACGACTACGCAGCCAACTTGTGCTGTTCAACAAACCCTATCTCACCGGCCATCGACGATCCATACTCGCAATGCCGGACATGCATAAACTCATATGCAGCCACTACGAAGCTACCATCGACCTGCTTCTTGAAGTGGGCAAAAGCTGCGAAGATGCAATAGAGTGCATCGACGACCTCCCGGAAGTGTTCGAAAAGGTGCCGGTACATGTCAAAACCGTCGCCATGGTGCTCCGATCCATCAAAGATGACTTTGATAGTGCAGAACCTGTCCCCCTTCAGTGGGCAGTGAGGTTGTATCATGTCAAAGCTTGCAGGGCATACGCCGAACATGTGCAAGAGATTCTTTGCTTTCTCCCACATGGCATGAGGACACAGGGAGACCAGGTGGGGTATATGCTGCACAGTATGCTGAGGGACACCCGCCTCTTTTTGGCGGAGTACACCAATGAGAAGTCAAATCTGGTGTTGGAATTAGAAGCAATCGACACGGTTATGGAGGAAGTGCGTGATTATCCAGCAGTCGACGTGGTTAGTGGTACTCCTAAACACATTGACTGCCTCCATCTAGAGTTTAATTGATGGTGGTGTTGGCGGTGCAGGGCACCCATTCGACGCCAACGGGAACGGAATGGGAACTTAAATTGGAGGCTATGGTGTAGAGAATAGCCACAAATAGAATCATGCACGATTTCAGAGAAACTTGGGGCAGTTTTGCAAGCCATTAACTCTATCTTGCGCCCTAAAGGATTATTTCAGCAAATGGCTTGCACCAGCGTCGAGAATTGATATTGTGTGGTGTATTGTCATTGAGTGGCTAGAACTCATCTGGTCTCCCAGTTCTGTAAGTTCCGTCGCTTCCATGATCCATCACATCCAGTCTGTTAGTCGGCCTTTGCCCCCCTTTGTTTCGAGGGCGTTGCGATGCCCTTGTGGGAGGAAAAGGTCTCGACAGCAACAGCTCCTTTGGCTCGCTTGTTTTTACCCTGTTTACTACCAATTCAGTTCCAGAGCGTTTGAAAGTGTATATCGACACGCACATGCGGCTCGCAGGTGGAGAATCTATCGCTGAAACCCAAGGTTTGTTTGAGTTGCTCACCAAGATATATGCAAGAAGGGCCTCGAAAAGCTAGAGCAACTTCTAGCAAAGTGCATGTGAAGCGAAGAGAAAATTCCGCTCCAAGGTAGCAAGTGCCCAATCCCACCCACATCCGACATAGAAGCCAACCTGGATATGCAAATAGCCGGCTTTTCGTTCCTTGATGCACATGGGAATGCCTAGTGGGCGGGAAACTGCTCCAGACATCTCCAAAGCCTTGTGGATGAGACACCGCAACTCGCCAATCGATTCATGGACAACGGCAACTTCAACATGACTGAATGCCGCGCATACCTGGCCGACACGAAGCGATTCTTGCAGCTCTTTGCAGCAATAGCCCACATAACCAGTGGACAACCAGCCAGGGGGCCTGAACTTCTATCAGTAAACATAGAGAACAGAACAGGCAGCCTTCGCAACATCTTCATTCGAGACGGTCAAGTATGCATTTTAACAATATACTCCAAGACAATGAATAAGCAACGCTCCGAGAGACCTGTGTGCAGATTCCTACCGCCACACCTGGGCTGTATCTTCCTCCAGTATGCTGCCATAGTTCAACCATTTGCGCAGCAGCTGCACCTCGTTGTGGTGCCGCAAGCAACAACCATTAACAACACGCCCCTATTTTAAGGGAGTCGTCAATACGAAAGCCAACCCCGCAGAGGAACCACCACTGGTCCTTCTCACAACAACGCTACATCAGACTATGCCGTACTGAATCACCACTTGCTACCAATTACGGATGCATGCATTGTTGCCGCAGCGAAGATCCACCCCAGAACGCTACGTGGGCCGAGGTGGCTCCATGGTAGTTGCAGCATAGATGACATTTACTTCGGCATCATGGCCTCACGTCTACACGCGCTGCATCTCAATCTCCCAAGTGCGCCCACCCCGCCTTTGCAAAAGAGATGAAAGGTGTAATCTCATGTGTCGCTGCATAAAAAGTCAATTGGACAGGTACATCAGCTGGCGATGCTTTGGAAATGCTACCGAGAGGTTGCAGCAGGCCCACTTCACCTGATGTGCGTCACCGTCAAAGTAGAGTCAATTCGTCTTCATGTAAGTCAAGTTGCGTGACGGTTACGGAATCATGGCAATTCCGGTAGTCCAAAAAACAAGATAAAACCCGTCTCCATCCCAGTCGTTTCCCTGGATCTTCAGCAGCTCACAGCTTCTTCATCTTCACTCGCTCTTGCACTTGCAATCGCACACACGCACACACACATATAAACACACATTCTTACACCAAATCACACCCACCCACACCTACTTACACCTACTCGCACTCACACTCACATCCGCACTCGCACCTGTATCCGCACTCACACTCCTCTACTCATCCACTCGTCGTCCTTCATCCCTAACCATCCTCACTCTTTCACGCTCTCCACTTCACCCACATATCAGGAGAACCATGTTCCCTCTCAAATCTGGAAGCGCTCAGCCAGAATGGCCCCTGGATGTGGAGAGTCCCGCGTCTACACCTGCCCCCAGACGCCCCAGCTCGACCTCGTCAACCCCTGCCCAGCACTATGACTATGACGCCGAGTATGAGCGTCGCCGTGAGGAGCGGAAAATGGAACTGTTGATGGAGCAGCATGCTTCATATCCCCACAGCCAGTTTCAGGCCGAGGAAGAAGAGATGGTCGACCTGGTACTCAAATCCCATCGGAATGGAAATCCATTGATCCGCCCGTGTACCAGCACGGATTTCCACAAGACCATTAACAGCATGACTGAGGGCCATTGGAGACTCCAGGGCATCTGGAACGAAGGTTGGTCAGAGTCAAGTCCCGAGGCATGGAGGTGGAACCACGATGAGGACTCCTTGGCCGGCCAGGCCAGCACATCACAGCTGCGTCTGATGGACGACGGCATAGACGGGTCGCGTCCATTCCATCAGTTCATCCACCAATTGATCGAAGAGCTCAGATGCATTGAGGATGGAACGACTGGTCCTACCAACGCATCGCTCATCGACATTGGTTCATTGGCCTACGAAAAAGTCCGGAATCGTTGGACAAGGAGGGGAATTTGGCACTGGAGATGGGGAGCGTTCCCAGGTATGACCTGGAAACACGAACTACCCATCGAAGAGCTTCTCAAGGAAGATTTTGGCGAGCACGGCGGCCACCATCTTTCCGAGAAAGCGCCAGGCCAGGCCACATTTGGGGTGGATGGGAAACCGTCGAGCACCGAGAACGCGTGTCGTCAGCAATCGCCGACAGGCACTACTTCAAGCAATCTCGACCGTGACGGTTTCGAAATTGTGGGAGGATTCGCAGCAATGCCCCGATTACGGGAACCACTACCTTTTCCGCCAAACCCCCTCGCCGAGTCCGGGATCCTGGACGCGCCATGGCAAGGGCCTCGGTTGGCCGATGACTACCCTTTCGGAAGTCATTGGACCTCACCAAGCTCGCAAAGCATCCATGCGACCAGACGAGCCACCGCCCCGTCCACACCGCGGCAGTCACAGCGTCGTACTGCAAGATTTTCACCCACCGAGGTCGCCGGTGGACCAATCCTGCGGTTAGGAAGCACCGACCTTGGTTCAACCAAGCCAATGAGAATTCCCGAGCCTCCTGCGGTCGACGACATTCCCAGGACTCCCGTTTACCGACGGGCCCCTACCCCCATGCCGACTCCGAGCATGCTGGAGCGGTTCCAGCGCCAAACGGCTGCGGAGTCTTCTGGCGCTGGTGCTGCCGTGGATGGGTCTCCATCGGCGTCCGGCGGAGATGGGAACGGCCTGGCCGGTTCATGGTCACCGATTCTTTGAGCGGTGGACAAAGGAATCTTGCCATATAAGGAGATGGGTTGGTCAAAGCACTCGGTTGTGGTTCTCTTGCTTCTATTTCGTCGGTCGGTCGAATGTAAGGTACTCGGAAGGTGGCAGGCGTCTGGGGTTGATGGGCTTGGTCATGCTGGGCGTTGGGAATGGTTACTTGTGATCGGGTCAATGGGCGGGATTTTCAGGTAGTGTGTCTTGCGGTCTGATCGGTCTAGTCGGTCTGGCCAGTCTGGAGTTCGGAAAGTGTTAGCGATTAGAAACGAAGTATTTATTGCCGTCGTCCCTTTCCCTGAATCGGCGCTACAGCGATCCCGGTGGATTTCACTTACAGTGATTGGTGCAGTGTGGATAAATAAGGCAACTTGGGAGGAAAGTCAAAGGCTAAATCGAGGCCAGACAGGGTCGATCCAGTTTTATCGGAATTATTTGCATTATTTTGGCTCGTTTAATCGCGAGCCGCGACGGACATGAGAATTTGTGACGAGTGCTTTTTTTTCTCAGCCTTCCCACGAGATTGGCCAGGCTGAACTTGGCCGCCAGGCTGGGTTGGATCAGGCTGAGCTGCCCCGCCAAATTCTCCCAGGTGCATCACGAAGGCTGCCCAACAGCCGGTATCACAATTCGGCGCCGCGGGTCCAAACACCGGGATAATCTCCCATAACTACGGGAATCTCTAGACGAATGCCCCGGCTTGAAGGTGAACCAAGTTGCTAATGGATGTGCCATTGCCCAGCTCGACGCCAACGATCCCCGCTCCGTTGACTCTACAACCAAGTGCGGCTGCGACGAACCAACATGCTCTTTCCTGCCGTAAATTTCCAGCCGACGATACGACCGGCGACGAATATAGACATCGTGGTAGATCATGGGGCCAGGGCGTTTTCTCTCTGCAAACCCGTCGCCCGCTAGTCTTGCGAGTTCTCCGGAGCCCGACCAACGACCTTTGCCAATGTCTAAGGCGCTCTTGAGACAGCCTTTTCTCCTAAAAGCCTCTCTCCTCGCCATAGCTACTTACATACGATCGAGGAACAAGCGGCCTGTTGGCTACCCTGGCACAATCCGGCTAAACCCCTTTACCAGACGAGCGGCACACTCAAGAAGGTTGTTTCTATACAGATCCAATACCTTTCGGGTGCGTCTGCTTCTGCTAGCACTTCACAAATGCCATTATAGCTTTTAGTTTAAGAAAGGGAGCCACTGACTCCCGGCCGGCAAATACGGCGAGCAGCGATTCTCGAAACTTTGTCCACATCGTCACCACTTCCTCGTCCCGTTCCCATCCGATTGACATGGTCGTTTATTAAACTCACGTACGCCATGGGACGAAGCTTTTTCCTTGCGGGCAGGCACCATTTGCTGCGCATATGCACGCGCAGAAATTATCCTGTCTGGAGGCGGTAAACTCCCACCAAGCATTGCGAAAAGCGATAAATACTCGGGACGATCGAGAGTACAAGTTTGGCGATTGCATGAGGACTACATGCATAAAAGCTACATGTATAGTTGAAGACGAAAGCCCTGCCTGTTTCTTGCCCTGCTTCTTGTATACGTTAATTAGCAGTAGCTAGTTAAGTTGACGGCCTCTGCAGAGATTCCTCCTCCTTCGGGGTTACTCAAGCGATCCTGACGACAGAGCTTCTCGAATAGCTTGACCGCTTGGGAAACAGCGTACATACTCTTGTCATTCGTTATCTGATTCACGCCAAAGGATTCATGCCAAAAGATTCACGCCAAGTAATGGAGGATGACGTCTTGCAACAGCTGTGCCGTATGATACAGAGTTTATGTCTTCTTGTTTAGACATGCCTTCAATCAAGACGGGCATATCCATGGAAGCATCGCCTCCATGATACCATGTCTATTTTGCATTGCACTCGAATGTTAATATGTCCAAGGGCCGAATGCATCCGCCATAGAGTTACATGAGTGAAAGATGCTCGGGCTCATGCTAACTTCCAAGTCGGCCGCTCCTGCATGATGCTTCCCCTTCCGAATGCATCAGCTTTGCGAGATACGAAACTTGGGAGCTGCGAAGGAAGCCTTCCTCCTACTCGTACTGGCTGAGCGAGGGCAAGGTTGACTCGAGAAAGCCGTGCAGCAAGCACGCAGGATGCAAAGATAACCACTTGACGCACCCCAAACATGCCGCTTTACCCGGATATCGAAACACCACAGATCGTCAGTTCTTATTTCGACATTGCAGATTGGACGTCATCAAAATCATACGAAAGTTCTTCAGGGCCATAAAGCTGATGGTGCATCCGAACCACGAGCATTTGAGTTCCTTTGTATTCCAAATCATTGTTCGGTTACCAACTCTAGACGTCCCAGATGACGAAAGATGACTTCAGTATTGACGGGGCACAAACCTTGATCTTCTCCCTTCGAACACGAGCGAATAATCGAGAATATTGAAGAGTGTGCGAGAGAGTGGCATCGAAACGACTTGCGATGTCTCTGGGATTACTTCATTCAGGGCCTTTCGTTCGCTCCCTACGATGACAATTTCGGGAAAGCCTCTGCCGGTGCTCGGTCGCCACATAGGTTCCTTAATCTTGCCAATTGTGGAACTGCTCTCCGGGCCTGCTACGCGGAGCTCTCGCTGTCTTTCTGGACGCACCGTCAGATCTCGAGATATGGGTACATCATATTACCGCATCTTCGCCAGGGACTTGGGCAGAGACTTTGCCAGGTCTACCTCTACCTTTACATTATGCTCCTGAAACCTGCAGAGATTTCTATCTGCCTCTCGAAGCTAACACAAGGTTCTTCTCACGACATATTTATCCCTCAATGCAATTTTATTGGGATGGCCTCGCTGCGCAAAATCGAGGCTTAAATATTGATGATGTTTGTTTTTAGCATTTTAGGCGAAATGCTGAGCT
Organism: Calonectria naviculata; assembly: GCA_003031705.1. NCBI lineage: Eukaryota > Fungi > Ascomycota > Sordariomycetes > Hypocreales > Nectriaceae > Calonectria > Calonectria naviculata. The sequence continues at coordinate 22,090 of NAGG01000836.1, read as the reverse complement.
TGGCTTTGGTTCTTTCGTTGTTGGCTTGGAGTATTAATACGTCTTGGATCACCAAGTGTCTCGTGGTCAAATACTTTGGATCGCTATAGGCTACTGGACACATTTCTCTCAGGAACTCAACCGGACAAAACTACAAAGTCAAGCCATTCTCGTGTCTTAGACAAATACCAAAAACATGGATGACACTAGCGGCCCGAAAGAACCCAGTGCTTCGCATCAGGACCATGAAGTCCTTGCAAGTACATCAGGGGAATTGGCAGCCATGACTAGTCCGTCAGATCGCCAAACCCTTCATATTTCTGTGGATGAGCCCCAATTGTCAAGCGCAATGGCCGGTCCAAGCAATGATGTAGATGACGGCAACACGGAGATGGATAAGTCTCAATGGAAACTTGACGCTGGTTACAAGGCAGCCATGCTTCGTGGGTTTCTACCCTTGCCAAATTCTCAAAAGAGTAGCATCTACCGATTGTCAAACGAGGTGCTGCTCATGATTGTACGGCTTATATCCGACGATGAGGTCTCCTTCTTCTCTGTCCGCCAAGTTTCGCAGTGGTTTCGGCAGTTGGCGGGAGACAAAGAATTCGCAACTCATGTTTTTTCTACTTATCACCAATGCGATGTTTGCGACGGGACATTAATGAGCTGCATAATGTTCCCAAGAGAAGAGTATTTTGTGCGTGTAATGTTCCATCCTGAAAGGTGCATTCTCAGAAGGAAGATATGGGCTTGCTTACGCAAGGGTCGACTTTGCAAACCGTGCCAAAAGGGCGACGAGCAAAGAGAGGCACTAATGTACGGCGGCGGAATCTGTTGCAAATTTAGCACTCCAGGACGATCCTCTGGCTGCCTCGACTGCTCTGGGTGTGAGGCAAGCCATCCCCGCACACTGTTTTCCGCTCAGCAAATACAGAAGGCAGATGAAGAGCGTACCTGCATCGCCAGGGAGGGGCATGTTAGACTCTGCGATCACGAATTCGTCACGTGGGGCGATGTCGAATCGTGGGCGCAGCAGGAGAGAGAAGATGGCGAAGCGGTGGAAGCCACCATCAAGTGTTGCAAGCATCCAAGCCACAATTTTGGATGCAAGGAAGATGGCTGGCCACAAGCGAAGCTCTACAGACAGGCTGTGCAAGGTGCGAATGGGATAGTGCTGTCTCTGTCCTGGCAGCCACACACGGGTCACTCGGCGTTCTCGAACTACGATGAAGATACAGGCCAGATCCAAGCATCAGAGATGGGGGCTGTGATCGGTGCATACCGGCGCAGTGCAGCCCGTTTTATGGCTCCAGAGGCATATCAAGGGCACATTCCAGAAGCGGCATGCCTTGAGACTATCTGGCATGATTCTGGCGAAGAGGGCAAAGAAAGGCAGTTGTCGAGCTGTACCATGCAGCACCCAACCTCAACAAAACGATCATTCCATGTTTCCCATGGTGCCCCGGGCCGTGATACTGTCCCTAATACACTTCTGCATTCTGAAATTGAGATGGGCGAATGCCGTGCAGAGGTGGCCGGCCCAGAGTCTGGATCTCGATGCCTCAGGACAAGTTACAGGAGAACTATCTGCTGCAGCTCATCCACGGACGGATCAGAGGGGTTGGTACCTCACCATTCATGGTATCATGCATTAGATGGCGCCTCATATGATTGGTCATGTCACAAAGTATCGGGGGCTCGAGATGCTTGTGGGGATAAGAGGTGTTTGAACCATTACCCAAGATTCGGACACTGCTCTGGGGCGGATCGGTGCAAGCCAAAAGCGCTGGGGTCGATTATTTGAGCGATGGCGTTGTCAGTATGCAATTCTTGGTTCGATTGCTTCGCCGAAGCAGATGTGACTTGAGTGCGAGGCAAACCGAAGAACTGGCGAAGTTACGGCGGCATTGGTGGAGCACCAGTTCGGCTCTCCGGAGCTGATGGTGGAGACACACCGGGGATTAGCTTCGGCGTCGCTCGGGGCGATGTTGACGCGGCGAACCCAGACGCGCAGGGATGTGAGCGAATGAGTATACCCTGCAAGAAGACCAGTCTCAGCAACTAACGTTTTTATTCTGTATAGGGACCCAGTATGACCATCCTCCGTTTCCCAGACCTGTTGTCCTCTTATCTTTTGTCAGCTCCACGCACACCGTCTCCATCATTAAAGTGGACCAGCCAATCACTTTGCCGCTTGCAACGCTGCAGCTGGAAAATACATCTGTTGCGGGCGACGAGCACGGTGGAATTAACTCGACAGAGGAATACATGCAGTTTGGCTCGTGTTCTATTTTCATCAATTGCGGGTATTCACATGGAAAATCAGTGCCTCGACGGGGAGCACATGTCCAAAACGGGCGAGGCGCATCCCACCACATTCCAGCTGGCTGACGACTTGTTGAGTACACGTGTTGCCACGGAGAGTTGGCGGATAAGTCTTTCACATGCTTCTGCCCCCGACGCGCACGTCAACGTACCTGAGGTCTCGTCCGTGTGTGTGTGTGTTTGCGTTTGCGTTTGTGGGTGTGCCGGCCCGACGGGACAAGGGCGTGGCTGGCCAAGGGTGCGCGCGCAAATCGTCTGTGCCTGAGCGTCCATGGTGGCGGCCAGAGGGGGCGACAAGAATGGCAGCAATCAGCAATCTAGCGGCCCAATAATGCCATGCATGAATCCCGCCTGGCGACCCGACTGGCTGGAGACGATGTTGCCCTTGCAGTGGCAGTTTGGCTGGCGGGGGTGCGAGAATGCTACGTGGTTGCACACACCGAGACGAGGCGGTGGGCTCTAAGGGTGGCCGGCGATTCCATCAATCAAAGTCCAGTTTACAGGCAAAGAAATCGAAAAGGAATCGCATCAGAGGATGAGATTGTGACAGGAATAAAGGTTGCATCTCATATCAGGAACCCACGGTCATCTCGGGCACGTACATAAGAGAGATAGAGACGGGGACGGAGGCGTTGGCAGGGACAGACAAGGACGGGCAGATTTGATGCCATTTCATGTGTCAGGCATCCAGCCGTTAACATGTGTGCTGTCGTGTACACACTCACTTCACCGACCATTTGCAATCCCTGTCTTTGGGTTTTTTTTGCTTTCCGCTGGGAGAGTCTGTGAATGTGAGGGCCCGAGGTAATACCGCCCTTCGCTGTCCATCATGGCATTGTTTGTTGACATTGTTGCCGCCCAATGCGGACCACGCACTGAGCCCGTCCCATCCGCCCGGCTTCTCCCTAGACGCGGTAGGCACTGACTAACATCAACCTGGCCGCGGCACGAGTTGATTGGCGCCGCTGAAATGGACTTGATTCAAATGGTTTCGTCTCGCGGGTTGTCTTGCAAACGGGATGGGTTCAATCCAATGGTTTCTTCTCACGGGACCGCTCGCGCATCATCGCCGCCGTCCAATGGCAGCTGAATCAATTCTGCTGAGACGGGACAATTGGGCGCGGATCCAAAAACCAAATCTCGCTGTCTCGCCGGAATCACAGATTTGTGTGAGCCATCGGCAGCGCGTAGCGTAGCCGAACGGGTCCAGCCGCCTCTTCCGATTCCCATTCCAGAGAGGAGCCGAGGGGAGCCGCGGGAATAGGTGTCATCGCAAACAAAAAAAAAAAAAAAAAACACAAGCCGCCGCCGCGCGCTCTCAACCCGCCCAAGAATCGAAACAATCTCGGCTTTCTGAGGTGGACTAACGCCGTGAATCAAGAAACAATGCGCCCTCCCATCTCAGCATGGATCTGCTGCGCTGGGGCTGGCTGGGGCGCTTCACTGTCGCAGCCGTAGCCCGTGGCCCCTGTGTGTCCGCCCAAGCCGCCCGCTGCCCGCCCCTCCGGATGGGACGCATCCCTGATGGCGATGCGATGCGCCGTAGGATGCCCCCCGGGGGACCCTCTAAGCGATCCCCCCGCCACGATCAACCCCTCCAGCGCGTGCCCACTAAAAACAGCAGTTTGACGCACCCACTCTAGCAGAGACAAGCCACTAGAAAAGGGTCCATTGACCACTAGCCCGGGCCTTATTACCGGCTTGCTGGGGGTACCTAGATCCGTTGCGCTGGCAGACGAACTGGCCACCCAACCCAGCACTGGCACTCCCCTCTTTTTTTTTTCTGCCTGGGCACGCGGCACCCTGGGCAGCGTTTTTAGGCTCTCCTGCCCACCGCTACATACCCGCCAGCCGCCGTGTCGGGCAAACCGTTTCGGCTTGTTCCACGACAGGAGTCAAATCAACTGGGGCCGTCACCGTCTTTCCCCCAATCTACCTCGCACACGGCCAGATCCATTCATTCATCTTCAATTTATCCTCCTCTGCTGCCCCTCTCAGTTGTCTTGCCAAACACCGTCACAAGACCCTGTGTGAACCCTTGGGATCCTCTCCCCTGCCGCCGCCTGCTGCCAATCCCCGTGCCGTCCTTGTGCCTTGCCTCCGCGGCGGGACCATTTGCGTCATACCTCAAACGTCAACACCCGCTCGTCTTGCCCTCCCGGGACGTCCTGCCCCAGCCTCTCTCTCGACTCTCGCTCCGCGCGACTCAGTCGACATCCGCGCCGACACCTCACCGCAACTGCCGTGCGCCCATCGTCATCGCCCAATCGACATCCCGAACCCTGGGCCTCGTCCGACCTGCCCTCGCCCGGGCCAGCCCCACGCCGAAACAGAGCCATCACCGGTCGACGGCCGAATTTCTCGACAAACAACTGCCAAAATAACTGCGAAAACAACATCCGCCGACACTTGGGCGCGCATCCCATGTCTTCCCGATAGTGTCCTGTCTCTGCCTCTGACCCGTCTCTTCCTTTCGTCTTCCGATTCCCTTAAAGCGTCCCCTTCCCACTGGTCGGCATCATGGCAACCAGTCTCTCATCAGAAGCCTTCCTGCCCACCGGCGCATTGGAGAGGGACATGACTCTCTCCTTCCCTTACCAGACGGTGTCGTCTCTCGCTACGCCTTCCTCCTCCTTCCCTCCTTCCAATAACTCCTCGCACCTGCCTCAGTCCGTGAATCACCAAAAAACACAGCTCGGCCACATCCCACCTGCCAGCTCCTTCCCGATCCCACCTGCCGAGCCCGTCCCTCTCTCCCTCTCCTCTCTACGCGCCGCGCAATCCGCCTCCAAGACACTTCCTTCAACGCACCTCCACATCGACTCGGCGAGCCGCTCGAAACCCGGCCACGTCTCTCCCACACAACAGGTCCATCTCGCAACTCCCGACCAAGCCTATCCTCCGTCATCCACCTCGCGTCCCTCGGCCATTCCACAGTACCTCGCCGGCGCTTCCCTCTCCAGATCAGTCTCGGCCGACGCCGCCCCTCCCACCCAGCAGACCTCTATATACATGGTCCAGCGTCTTGTGCAGCAAAACAAGCTCATCCGAGAAGCCTGGGAAGCCGAACGCAACTACCTCGAGGCGAACCGACGCCGTGCCGAAGAAGTCTATCAAGAAGAGCGTGCCATCATGGATGACGTACGCGAGGCATGGGAGGCGGAGAAGATATCCATGCTGCAGGAGATTGGTGCTCTCAAGGAGCGTGTTCACCGACTCGAAGGCGAGAACTCGACCCTCAAGTCGATTGCCTCTCAGAGCATCCAGGTGACCGGCGTCGTGTCGCCGATGGGCAGCCAGCGTGGCGGGAGCGGCGACATGTCAATGGAGGGTTCTTACTTTTCTGCCGCTGCAAGTCACTTGACGTCACGATCCCACGCCTCCTCTACGGCCGATGCTGCCTCCCTGCCCCCGGGCCTGGACGGTGCATCTCGCAGACCTCACTTTCGCGCCTCTGGCAGTTCCAGGGTCTCCCCCACCACAACCTTGACCGAGGCCTCTTCTTCCCTCCCCCTCGACCCCAGGACACAGCCCGAGAACTCAATTGCCAAAGACTTTCTCTCCTCTCCCTCGGACGAGTCCGCCACACCCGTCCCCATTATTGATGTCCAGGAAATCGACCCCAATTTGGAAGGCATCCCTATCAAAGCAACCGCAGTCCACAGATCCACCTTTTCTCTCGGTGGAGACTACCCCGAAAATCCTCCATCCCCAGCAACCTCGACCCCTCCCTCTGATGCGGCTCACTACACGGAGCTGAGCCGAAAGTTCTGGTCAGCTCCCAGCGCGTCGTCGTCCAAGGTGCACACGCTGCAAGCTCTCGCCGCCGGAGAGAACAAGCGGCTGACAATGCACGCCGGCCACACGCCCAACCACTCGCTCTCCCTCTTCCCCACCGTCGCTGCGACTGAGACAAGTTCCACGGTTGGCCCAAGTGAGGGCGCCACCCCAACAGCTGAGATGACGGCAGCGGCAGCGCCAATTCGTCTCGGGGAGTCGGGCGGCTTCGACGGGACCGCCTCTGCCTGCAAGACCGACCAAGGCGAGGCATTTGAAGATGACCCAGAGCCCATGCTGGACCCCACAGATGACGCACCACTCAAAGGGCCTTTGATGATCAAGAACATCCCCGCCTATGACGAGATTTTCTGGGAAGCGGTCAACAAGAAACTCAAGCCAATCAGCCTAGGCGAGAATGCCCTCCCAGCAGTTGTGCAAACCCCGCTGGACGACGTGGAGCACATTCCCGCGGCCGAGGAGCTGGGCACGCCGGAGCAGACACCCAGCACCGGCATCCCGACAAACCCAGTCGTCGCGGATGGTTCGAGCGATGCGAATGTGGCTGCAGAGGATGACGCAGGCGAGCCCCCGAGTCGCAAGGGCCCTGAACCTGATATTCCTCTCAAGTTCAAGTCGACATCTAATTTCGGTGCCCCCTTCGGCGCCATGTAAAGCGTCGCCAGACTACCTTTTGACTGGAGACGCAAACGAATCAACCTTTGTTGGTTCTCCCCACTTCTTTAGTGGAAACAGCATGATTGACGAGCAAATGGATCCATGTCCATGGCATGCTCGATCTTGTGCAGGCACGCTTCGCCATGATTTTTTACCTCTTAGCTTGTTGGAATGATGGAGGGACAGGTTGCGGTTTCACAGAACCTCGGACAAATAAAGATGGCGCAACTACGGTGTTGGTAGGACGGGAAACGGTTCAAACAAGGTTCTTATTTCACGGTGACTGGGTTGACCGACGAAACGGATTGCGTCTCTTCACATGATTGACCACAGCCAGGCCTGTTAATATGGTAATAATGGTTCACATACAACAGTTACGGAAGATTACATCAAATACCCGGGGGATAGTCAGAGATACGTCCCCTCCACAGCGGATTTTGCTTTGTCAGCGGTGATGCGATTGGGAGGAGTTGGTTTTGGACCGGAGGGATCGTAACGGCCGGCGACGGGCATTGGCCTCGTCTACCTACAATGAAGCATTAGTATCATTATCAGTGTGCGACCTTGGCTGCTATTCGCGCGTGAATGTGTTGATCTCTTAGCTATACTCTACCTCCATGCCAGGATAGCCCAGTCTTACACTGGCCGGTTGAATGTCTTACAATCCAGGGGTGAGCGGTAATTGACAATCCAAGACTGTCGGGGCAACAATGTCACAGACACACGCATACTGAACAGTCAAATCACAAAGAATCCCGACACCAGGCACATGGATACGGATGAATCCAGAGAAACTCCAGTATCGGACAGGGTGGCATGTCTCTTTATCTTCGTCCCATTCATTACGCAACTTTGGAGAGAAGTTCTACTATTTCTGAGCACAAAAACGGCCTGTAACACCCATCGGCGCCCAAACAGAGGAAAATATCAGACTCAAAAAGAACACCATTGACGCCCAGGATTTCCGGTACACTGTATCTAGCCCATCCGCTTGATTAGACACCCATGGTGAAGTCGTGCTCGATGCCGGGTGTCACGCTAGCCATGAACTGTAAACTTTTGTTAGCAAAAGGGAGGGTTGTTTCAAAACAGGACTAGAGGGGAAAGGAACCATACCTTTAGGAAGACTACCAGATATTGGTCCACTCGGATGGCAACCTCGTGGTCGTCAATTTCGCCCTCTTGGACCTCCTCCCACTCGTCCTTGTCGGCAGCCTCCTGGGCTCCCTTCACGTCCAGCTTGCCGATCTCGTCGACGAGACCCTCCATACCAGCGGGAGTCGACCCGGCAGCGGAGCCGCTTCCTCCTGCGGCACCGAGCTTCTCCCTTCGAAGGCGAAGGGCGGCGTCGGCGCGGTCGAGCAATGTCTTCATGACGGAAGCGTGCTTGCAGGGATGCACCGAGGCCATCTTGATGTTGTTCGCGAAGAAGGGGAAGTCTTCGAGGGTGACCGTCTTGTCTTTGTAGTCGCCGACAATGTCCTCCATCATGTCGTGGGGAGGCAGAGGCTGGCCGTCGGGCAAGTATCCCGAGAGGTACAGTCGTGGGGTGCGGTAATAGGGAGTGTACATGATGTACAGGGTGTATGTGCGGCGACCACTGGGGATTGTCGTTAGCGTTTTGGCAAGTGGTGAGCAGGGGGGGGGACAGCTTACCCATTCTTGGAGTCGGCGCTGGAGTCGCGGATGATAGCCTCGTCGTCGTCTTCATCCTCCATGTCGGGAATTTCGTCATCCTCAACAACCTCCCGGTCGCCGATGTTTCCGGAGTCGTCCACGGTCCTCACCTCTTTGACCTTGAGGGGTTGCGAGCTCGCCAGGCCACCCGTTCTCAGCCAGCCGTCCTCGTCATCGCCGCCCGGGCCTCCCTTGAAGTCATCGCCGTCGTGGACAAGGGCCTCCTCATGGCCAGCGTCGCCGGCAAAGTCATCGTTTAGGCGGCGGTGGCAAGGCACATTGCGGGTGACGAGGAACTGCTTGCCGGGGGGCAGGTGGCTGACCCGGCGCTCAGGGGAGTCGGCGTCGCCCCAGGACCAGGTTGGGAACTTGTAGACGAGGTAGTCGCCGGCGGCCACAAACTCCTCTGGTGTGATCTGACCGGTCTGACGGAACGTCGACTTGTGAGTGACGGGCGTGTAACGGTCCCGGAGGGTGTTGACGGTGGAGTAGATGTAGTTCATCGCGGGCGATGGGTGCAGCTGGTGCGTTTGCGGTTTCTTGACGTCGGACTCGGACGCGGTAGCTGCGATGCCGTCGGGCGCTCTTAATAAGGTATATCGGGAGGGATATTTCGAATGGCGGTGTCGCTGGATTGTCGTGCTATTCCTCGTGTTGCGCTATGGGATGCGGGGTTCGGGTGAGGTAGCAAAGAGTCAAAGTTGGAAGACGGACGAGCGGTTTGGAGAAATGGAAGGGATCGGGATGCAAGAAATCACAGCAAGCAAGGCCCAGGTCAGGTGTTCTGGTCACTGTCTTGTTTGCCTGGCAAATGGTCGATGACTGGGTACGTCGCAAGCAGGAGCTCTTTGGAGGGGCCTTGGGATCGGAGACCATCACATGGAGGCGGTGGTGGCTCTCCTCAGGTGGCTTTGGTGGGGTGGCCAGAACCCCTCATTGGCCGGGGCCTGGGAGGGGTTGCTGGCCAGGCAGCTCCTCAGTGGACGACGGGGCTGAGTTATCTTATCGCCCAGCGTCTTCAGCGGCCAGGCACGTCATCCCGCGACCTGCGCATTCACGTGCCCGGCAGATGGTGACTGAGAGGCGGCAAGTTAAAGTCATGCCATCCTTGACCAGGAGCAGCAAAGTCACAAGGCAAAGAAGAGACGCAGAGCCGCCAGCAGGTGCATGTAAAATGGACGCCATGGTATCATTCATCCTTCTAATTGTCTCCCCTTTTTATAATCCCCGCCCTGTTCTAGAACCCCATTCACAATGTTTGGTTGACCCGTATGTACCGTAGTCTCAAAATCACTGCTCTCCCGCTCCCACGTCCAACTTTCTCCCCAGCCTCCAGCGCTGCCTGTTTCTTCTTAGCCTCTCGCTCCCGCTTCCTTCCAAGGAGCTTCTTTAGCTCCTTGGCCGAGTTGAAGACGTCGTTGGTCCCCGCGTTACACGCTGCGCATGTGGGGTCCTTCCTGTACATCTTCAATGCGCATGGCTCGCAAAAGTAGTAGCCGCACCGAGTCACAATGGGCTCTCAGTAGCTCTCTTTGCGGAGGGTGCACACAAAAGGTATCTTCTCCAGAATCGCCTCGTCCTCGTCTTCGTCGTCACCCGCGTTCTTGTTGCGGTCCGCGCTCGCCACCACCGTCCCGCCGAGGTTCGTCTTGCCTTATCACACTCTCCCATTCACGATCCAGCCGCCATCCCCGTTTAAAGTCGCCTCAGTCATGGAGGTAGACGCACGCGTCTCCGTATCCGCATCACAACCGCTCTATTTATAGGGTTTGTAGACATCGGGGGCGTAGTCGGTGACGGTGACGGTGCGGACGTTGGCAGGCACCTTGATGGGGCCAATGTCGCGAATCGGGGCATCGGGGTTCTTGTGGATAAAAGTCGCGTGGTTCGCGAGAAGCTTGTAGGTGCCGTCTGGCTGCGACCCCTTTTCAATCGTGCGTCTCGAGCCGAAGCGGTTCTTGGCCGTCAGAGCATCCTTGAGAATCCTCATCGTACAAGTTGCTCCGTTTAGTCGTGTCGTTTACGCTCGTGATTGGGACGCTACGGTCGGCGGTATGATCCGTCGCCGTGAGCTCCTCGCTAGCCTGGACATTGTCCTTTGAGGAGGCGGCGACGGTGGTGGTCTTCTTGCGGCGCTTGATGCGCTCCCCGGACTCGTCTTCTGAGGGCGAGTCGCTGCGGTCGCTGTCGGCGGGCGGCGGTGTCGCGGGTCGCTTTCGTAGGTTCGCCTTGCCCTTTGCGCCCCTGGTTTTGAAGATGGCGACTGGCGCCACAGGAGTTTGCTCAATCTGCCATTTTTATGTGATGTTGGTTTTTTTCTGGAGGCGGTTTGGAGGTTGACGGTAGCCCCATCGATCGGCGGCGGCGGACTGTCATACCGTGTCACGTGTAGCCGTGGCGTTTTCGTGTAAAGTGGTTGGCGGCACAGTTTGTTGCAGCCAAGTCGAGTCGAGGGCAACCATTGAACGTTTAAAAGTCAACAAGTTAAATTACCTTCGCCTGGTGGCCTCCAATTCTGATTACTAGGTATTTCTTCGATAAAAATGCCAATATTCATTTGTTAGAAGGCGCCATGAACATTTGTAGAGCGAGTAGACTCCCATGCACCATGCTGTCTCTGCCAATTGATGGCCCCGCAACTAAAATGATGAGCCAAAAGTCTGACAACACCTCATGGTCGACCATCCACCGCGCCAATTGAAGTAAATAAATAAAAACCAGTACAAATAACATTGCATGTATTATATTATAATTATCTCATATTGTAAAGCATTATTTCTTATTTTATCCCTTATATTGAAGAAACCGAAAGGTAGTTGTAATTGAGATGGGACACTAGCGTTGGTGCCGGTATACTTTCGGCAGATCATTTTAGATCAGATTGAGCTCCTCAAATCCCCATGCGGAGAATACCTACGTACTTCTATCAATAGAAGAAGGTACTTCAAGACATGCCTTCGGAGAGGTTCCTGTAGCTGAGTTCAGCATCTACACCATTTGGAAAAGCCTCGTGAAAATTGGTGATCATGGAAAATTGGCCCCAAATTGGTTTCGACGGTAGATGGTAAGTAGTGAGAGGGCCACTGTTGATACTGATGGCACCCACATTTTTAGGCGGGGGTATTGAACGGTTTCTTTCTGTGACCGAATAGATGTCCCTCTTGCCCAGAAATGCGCAGTACACTTTCGAGACCTGAACCGAAGTGCGTTTTTTTAGACACCAATTTTTTTTTACATGGTGTATATCCCATTATGACTTCCCAGTGCTTCCGCTCTGGTGCAAACATCGTGGACTGATTGAAGGCCAGGCGAGGTCTTCCACACTCTAGGGTAATTGTGGTCCCTGGCGTTGACCAAAGGATGCCAATAATCGCGTCACGAAACCACTATTCTATTGTTGGACATGTTGCGGCAAGTCGAGTGCACGTAAACAATGGTTCAGTGATTAAACCAAGTTGCTGCCCAAATATCAGGATGATGCCCAAATGTCAGCATGCGAAAAGATGGCCTTTGTGATGTAATACTACGGAAAGGGGCCGGTCTCGAGTGGGTGGGATTACCATACCGACTCCCTGTCTGGATACTCGGCAATTCCTCTATGCAGCAACCAGTCTATAGGTGAACCCGGTCACCTAACCTGGACTGAAATGCATGAGACAAGGGAGACGTTTGGTGGGTCATTTCGGTTGGGTTTGGCCTATTTCACACTCGTCCTCAAGGGCCGTTGAATGCAATTAATGGTACGGTTTAGTGGATGAGCCTTGTAATACAGGGAACTTTTGGGGGAGGTAAATACCCAGGCGCCAAAAAGTAAGAGTGTAAGCGCCAGCGTTGCATAACCAGTGTAGTATACCCTACCCAGTGCAGACCCATGCAAACCAAACGCCATTATATTTTGGTCTGCGTCTGGAGAGAAAATAAAAACTTGGTAATGCAATCTCAACTACCGGGTACCCAGCGACTTTTCCATTTGGTAGCGAGTAATGTGCGAGTTCCAATCCTGCCATCGGTCGCACGCCGATCCTTGAAAGCTTAATTCGGGCCGTCAATTGGCGCGGGAGCCACACACCCAGGAATTAATTTCGTCCTCTATACTGCAACCTGCCACCTTGCAACCCATGTTTTCCAACAAAATGGCACCAAAAATCCCTGGCTCTCCAATCGGCAATGGTCGAGAGTCTGCAAAAGTCATGTATTTTGGCTCATTACTACGATCATCTTGAAAAACGCCAAAAACAAGTACGGGACGGAAAAAAGGTGGTGCGATGTTTTGGACCAATACTGGCTGGATACCACCCACTGCAGCCCGCCAGTGCATGCGGACGAGAATGAGCAACCCAGTCAGCGGCGGGCATTTCATCCATGACGACGTCGGCATAACCCGTAAAGATACAGCCACTTCGCTGATACCTAGTCACCGGTCAAGGAGCCAGTGCTCGGGGGCAGGGCCGGGCAGGGCACTTTTGGGCCATTTTCAACGCAAAGGGCCAATACTCGACCGTGGCCCCTCCCCTCCCTGGTGGTCAACCACCGCCCACCTGCCATAGGTGCCCGTTTTGAGAAGCAAATGGCACTTTGCCTTGCCGATAGAGCGTCCGCCGGGAGCAGATACCGGGGGTTCCGACAGGGCCAAGGTTTGCGCGGGGTCGCAGCGCACTCTTCCTTCGCACACCGGTCCGCGACGTCAATCAAATCACACAGCGCCGCCACTGACATCTCTATGCACTTTGCACTTCCCCGGCTGTCAAGCTGCATGGGCCATCACCCTCCATGGCTGCTTTTGTCCCCGCACCGCCCTCTTTGCGCGCGCGCCGTGGCTCATTCAAGTCACGAACAAGCAGCCATCCCAGCATGCGGTGCACCATGGCTGCCATCCCGTCCCATGCCAGACGGACACGCCCGGCTCCCTTGAGATGCCCGGATGTACACACACACCAAGTCCCGGGCCCCATTGACGTATGCGCAGTACTATTTACCGCACGGCTGAGCGCACCCGTAGAGGCCCCGGCGTGTCAACCTTGGAGCTGCAAGGAGGAAGGATGCGACCGCCACTTGAGACACACAGCATTGTATTGAACGAGGCGCCCAGTCAACGAGACCAACCGGCACATCACCCTCAAGCCATAGGGTATCGTGGCATCACATTGACCTACCGAATATGCAACCTTGGCTTTGTCCTGCGGCTCTCGCATCATTGATAAACCCAAACTGTTCCCCTATTCAGCCCGGGGTCTATTCCATCCCCAACCCACCGCACGCGTATCCCACCTCCACCAAAAGCTCTCCGACCCAGCACAGCTACCCAGCCATACACATCCTTTTCTTCCTTTCTTCCATCCCGCTTTTTTTTTCTAAAAAAAAAAAAAAGGCCAACCGCCACTATGGACCCTGTCAAGGCACGCAAAGTCACAAGCTGGAAGGAGCTTTACTGGTCGTCAGAAGAGTTCGAGTTGGACGGCGTAAAATTGCACTGCACCTTTGTCATCCATGTCGACCCCTGGGATGACGTGCATGTCGCCGAGATCAAGAAGCGCAAGGCTACCATCACGATCCCGCAGCTCAATGCCTCCCTTACGCAAATTTCCGGCAACGTCCTCTTCCCCAGGTGGCCCGACGAGAATAGGAACAAGCTCCTCCGGTCTCAGAATCCCCTGGCTCCGAACGTCATCGTCAACCGGTCACTGCTCGACAAGTACGTCATACTGAAGGCGTACGGCATGCTCGACGTCCTCGCTACCGAGATGATGCATGAGGTCCACGCCATGGACGTAATTGGCCGCGAAATGCACCCTCACATCGTCAAATATCACGGCTGCCAAGTGCGCCAAGGCTACATCACTGGCATCGTCCACGAGACGTTACCTCTGGATCTGAATCGCTTCCTAGCCAGGGGTGCCACCATGAGCATCAGAATGTTCATGTCGGTCCTCGATTCGACTGTCAAATACATACACGCCCTCGGTTGGGCACACAACGACATCCGCCCCGAAAACATTCTCATGACCAAGGCCGGCGAGCCGGTTCTGGCTGGCTTCTCCATGTGCCGCCGCATCGGCGAGCCGTTGCCAATCCTCCGAGGCAGTGACGGATGGGTCGACAAGGGGCTCACCACTTCAAGCACCAAGCAAGACGAGTATGCCATGAGTGTGCTCAATCAATGGCTTCTTGACCGTTCCGTTCCATTTGAGCCGCCGGATGGGTGTAGAATCGACGACGTGTTGCACTCTGAATCTTGGTCCCTGTAACTATAGATAAAAGCTCTGTGATTCTGGGAACAAATTGTGCCCATCAATGCCATGTTATTGACTATTGCGGCTTGTGCTTCGCAACATGATGTTTGTTGGCATTCAAAATGCTAAAAAGGTACTTGCAAGGAGCGGATAGGGACAAGTCGCCTCGACTTCCATGAAAATACACACAGAACCCCTTGTCATCACAATCTACCCATTTATCTTCCTTTCACACAGCGCCCAGACTCCTTGCGTTTGTGGAATCAACCGAAATACCAAACCTGCTAACCCGAAACTTTGCCCAACGCCTGCACGCCACCGCTCAATTCAGGGGCAAATGGGCATTGCCCAATTGCGTCGCCATCCATCCAAGTTGCAGTCAGAAATGACTTGGTGCTGCTCCCGAGACCATCTATGGGGCTTCTCCGAGGCACCAGCCTGAAGTTGCTTCTGGGACCGAGCCAACTTGGCCCGCCCTTGGACCCGGTCCAGGATCTGCGGCCGATCTGTCACCTAGGCCTTGCCGTTGGAGAGCCTTTTGGCTGACTTTGAAGGGCCCGAGGGAAGGCTAGTCCTTGCCTTTCTCTTCTTTGGCCTATCTTCGTCAGGAGGCCTTGGCTCGCGAGCGATGAGCTCCCCAAGGGCTTGTGCCAAGACCTTGACCCATGCTAGCTCCTCTTTGTTACTCTCGTGCTTTCTGAGAAGCAAAGATTGCGCGCCACGTAAGGCCGCGAATGCTTCGCTCCGTGGATGACCTTTCCATGATCTGATGGTCGTGTACAGCCTTGTTGCTGATGAGAAGAGGAGGTGCAAAAAATAGTTCATCTGCTCCCCCCTAGCGTCAAGCAAATTGATGAGCGAAGTTACCACTTTCACGAGATCGTTTAAGCGCTCAGCGCTATCTGAGGTGGGACCTGCTTCAAATCGCACGGGGTACAACGTGGTATGGGAGATGAGTGTCATGAGCTTAAGGACTTCGAAATACAGCGCGCGAAATTCGGCCGCGTCACCGTTGGGTTTGACGGGCAGGTTATCCTCCCACGCCACTACGGCGGCCGAGTGTGTCGCTAATCGATCCTCTACAGCACATATGCGCCGTTGAAGGTCGATCGCCCAGGTTAAGTACGACGACTTGAGGCTGCTGAAGTCAGGGGGTACGGAAGGAACCGGAACGTAGCAGTGGCTAGTGTCAACGATTCTAGGCCGCCCCAAGATCTGCGAGGACTCCCTGGACCGCACTCGTCAGACAATGTCAACTCTACCAATATATCGATGCACTTACCAGTCCCAAGTGACAATGAGCCACCAATTCCATCTCTGGATTTGGTCATCGAGATATATGGCGTTGGTGTGGCCATCAGCCTGGTGGATGCCTATGGGGGATTAGAAAGGGGTGACTGAATAACAAGAATCGTCAAGTACGAACCGAGCTTCATGGCTATCCTATACGCCTGCTTCAGCGCAGAGACGCTTTCTACCAAGCCACCTTTTCTCCTAAGCCAGAAACAGTGGAGCAGGTATGCCTGTAAGCGGGTCATACTGACATCGTCACGCCCAGGGAAGTCTGTTGATGCGTCTTGATAAAGTTGTGAGTCTTGTGATGTTGCCTGTGCTGCGCAGGCCCAAGCCTTCAGAATTAGGTAGGTATCGCGCTTGCTAACAGGCTTCTCGGCCCTTCGAGCCAGTGACCACCTTTTGCAAGTGTCACGGAACTCCTTCATGTCCAAAACAGGGCAGTCAGCGAAAACCTTTCGGTGGAAAGTATCAATCATGTGGCCTAGCCGGTGTCAGAGAGGCATCAAACGAACGGGACATGGTGCCTACTAATTGCCTCATGTCCAAAAGGGATGTCAGCCAAGTGGACCTTGGCTTCATGTTCCTCCATGGGATCATCAAAGACATCTGTCTCCTGTTTTTCGACTTGTCAATTAGGTACCATTTGCTCAGAGGGAGGGGGCTCCTTACCGACCAACCTTGCTCACAATCCATGAGAAGGCTAGGGCCGTAACCCAAGTCCTGAAGGCTTTTGCCCGTGTCGGTTGTCTGTCTTGAAGTCCTGTCCTGCTTGAATCCCATGTTGCAGTGAGGGTATGAGGACTCAAAATGGTCTATAACCTTCCAATTGAGCTGGCAGCTGCAGTGGTTGCCGCCAGTGGCTTTCTTGGAGGAGACACGAGACTGCGAAAACTGGGTTAGTAACGAGACTGGAATAGGAGTTTTGGTGTATACACGAACCTGCTCTCCGGCACTTTTACAGGACTGACACTTTGTCCTAGGATTCCTGACGAACTGGAGGCCGTGGTTCTTGTTCTTGGCGTGGATCTTTAATAGATCCAACGTCTCATAATGCTTCCTACAGCCATTCCAGGAACAGGAGAATGGCTTTGAGTGGGGGTTGTCGTTTTTGCGGCTGGGATTCATGTTTTGAGCAACAAAGTCATGATCATACTCTGACTCGGAATCATCTAAACGACTGGCTCGCGAGACGGGACGCTGGTCCTTACCACGGTCACCACGGTCACCGCCATCATCGTCGTCGGTGCGACTTGGGTCAGCCCCGGAACCAGGGGACGGGATGGCGGGCGCGGAGGCGGCAGGAAGAACCAGGTCATGAGGTGACACGGTTTGAGGTTCAGTGAATGTTATTGGGGAAAGAGGCGCCAGGGAGGCGTTTCCTTGGACATGAGAAGGAAAAGGTAGATGGGTCTCTTTGGCTGGGACAAACTCCAGCGGCTTCAGGGCCGCAGGCTTGTCCTGAGATTGCACTTGTTCTTGGAGGACGAGGTCTCCCGGTGAGGGCACGGCTGTGTCGTTCTCGAGGGTGGATGGGGGTGCGGAGGTTCCAGACCCACCGGGATAATTGCCGTCCAAGAATTGGGGGAATTGCAGCGGGTTCATAATGGTGGATTGGCCCTGAGCCTGCACTTGCTCCTGATGGACCATGTCTCCAGGCGCATCCAGACTTGGATGGTATTCGCCAAGGAAGGGGGCAACTGTCCCCATGAGACCGCACCAACTCACATCATCAGGGAAAGGGAGAAGATTTGGGTTGTCTAAGGGCATGATGCAAGTCTGCTGGAAGATGAATGGGAGAGGTGCGGAGATGTCTGGAGTGTCTGGGGACAAGTCAGGCAAGGAGGAACACATAGACGGCACCTGCACCTGCATCTGCTGCTGCTGCTGCTGCTGCGTCTGGTACTGCGTCTGGTGCTCCGTCTGCGGCCATGGCGGCGCGAAGGCTGGTGGTGGCTCTGGCAACGGCAAGAATTGTCGTTGCATGGTGGCGAGAGTGGTTTGCGGTGGCAAGCAGACAAGACAGGGCTGTCAAGAAGGAAAGAGGATGCATAGGGCCGTGGAACTGTGGGATGATGCAAGAGAAGAGGGGAGGGGAGGGGACGGTGGTTCACCTGGGGCAGGCATACATATACCATGGCTGCCCCCTGGTGTAGCCTCGTGGCAAATGGACGGAGCGGGTCATTGGTAGAGGCAGTTAAGGAGTGGAGACGGCGGCTTGCATGGGTTGGAGAACAAGATGGGAACATACAGAAGAGACGAGCAGACGCAGATGGAACGAAAAAGAAGGCAAAAGTAACTATTCACGCAGCAGAGAGTCCTAGGAATCAGCACTAGCAGCTGCCACGTCCACAGCAGCGGATAAGTGGAGGTGGGCGGTTGTTAATTTAGGGTGTTCTAGCAAGGTTCTAAGGCATCGCTCTGATGAACTACTGCTTCCTGTATTAGTATTTAACTATAAAGCCCATGTCTCGCGCGACTCCGTCTTCAAAACGACACACACCCCTCCAAAACGCCGCAAAACGCCGCAAAACGCCTCGAGGCGTCCCGAAATGGCTACTAGCAGGGTGCTAACAGGGTGCTAGCAGGCTTCTCGCAGTACTAGTAGGCAGAAAGTACCGTGTACCATCCGGTACGAGGCTGATCGGCCTACCACCCTCCCTCTTCCCTCGTTGCGGGGTGTGAATCTGGGCTAGCGCCGTCATCAAAAAGCAAAACACCCAGAGACGCCCTCCATCCTCTGCTCTGCTGGCCAGTTAATCCGAAGCGGCATGTTCCAGCTGTCTCACCACTGAAACCTGCCCATCCATGCTCATGGACCGGCGAGGAAGCTGATAGACCGGCGAAGAAGCATGAGGGCCTGCAAATTCTGGCCCCGTGTGTAACCTGCCACTGCTCAATCCGCCCAGCCGCATATGCTGTGCTGCCTCGCCTACACTCGGAGCGTTTCAACGCCACAGCTGCTGCTGGTTCTTCTTCCTTGCCAAGCCGCCGCCTCTGGTGATGAGTCAGTTTCCTCTCCGTCATGCTGCTTCCCGTGGCTGTTTTTCAACTGCAGCTAGTGGCCGGTGGAGAGGAACTTCTGCTTTGGGCCGCCGGCGTCGGCTACTTCAGCAGCAGGTTGAAAGAGTGGCGTTGCTGAAACGCACTCCCCGCCTCACTTTTTTGACAAGTCTATTCCTACTTGGGCCGGGGTTTCAGAAACGGCGGTGACATCCATCGAGACACGGCACCAGGGGCGTTTGTTACACCTTCTTCGGCGGACAGCCGCCCGTCAGCACCCCATCCTTCGTAGGACTTGAGGTACAAAGCTACGGGCACCCCTCTTGACGGCAGACAACGGATTCGATCCGCGCCTGGCGGAATGGGTGAAGGCCATACGATGCGGAAAGCTGCCGGCGCCGGTCAGCATGCAACGGGCCATCCAGGATAGCCGCCGGAAAACACAAACATGTTCACCCGTGTCCCGTCCATGGCTCCCGTCGATTGTCAGCCGTAGGGAGCAGAAGGGGGTAGAATCCCGTCGTTCAGCCGCGCCCTGCCATCTTCCCACTCCCCCACGTTTCCAGAGATCTAGATTGCTACCCCGTCACGGAATTACCGGCGTCTGCTACCCACCCCACTGTGCCATGCATCGCCTCCACCTGCGTCACTCCCGGCCCATTCAACTTTAATGTCAAAACTGACCTGTAAATAGAACAGGGATCTGGGAAGCAAACTAGTGAAGGGCCAATCCTGGACAGAGCAGGGTGCTTGGGACTATGTACCGGCTGTCACACACCCCTACCTTCGTGCCAGGTACTTATATGCTCGGCCGGGGGACCCGGTCCATGCTTGGCAGAACCGGGCCTCACTGCCGCCAACACTCTGGAGTCTGGAGCACATCTCAGGAGCGCATCAAGTAGTCACGTGCTATCAAGGCACTCCAGAGCCTCAAGCTGACCTTGTTGCAGGAAGGATAACTCCTACACACTCTCTCAATTCCACCCTCTCCGGCTCACCAAGCTTGCAATCGCCCATCACTCCTCCAACATGAGCGAGTCCGGGCCCTGTTGCGATGGCGATGGCACATGCGAGCCATTCTGCACCCTCATCGCGTTGATCCAAGACATTGAAGCAAGAGCCAGCTTCTGCGATGGAGCAACCGCGGATAGGATGCAGCTCCGCAAAGCGCTGCTCAATTGTGAGGAACCGCTCCAGGTCCTGGCAGACGCTGACATCTTTAACCAACTACCACTGGAAATTTCCACTGCCTTCAGGCACCCGAACGGTCCTGCAGCGCGGCTGTATCGGGCTCTCGAGCCCGTCAAGTTGCTGATTGACCACAGGACCAGAGACGATTCCGCGTGGCCTTTGACGGGGACCACAGTCAACTCCATTGTATCCTATGTTGCTGAGGAACAACCGCTGCTCACATATGCGCACCAACTCCACCCCAGGTACGTGGCATGCTTCGCCCCGCTCTGAAGCCACCAAAGCTGACCATGTCTAGCCAGCTTGCCCCGCTCCTCGAGCAAAAGCGATCGGTCAACGGCGATAGACTCATAATCTTTCTCAATACGCTCGTCAAGACTTTCCCCGAGGTGCACCAACTCATGCACGACAACGCCAAGAAGAGCGTATGTGGCGTGGTGTACAATAAAAATGTTGCCCAGGATGAGCTCTATAGCCTGGATCCACGTCGAGTTCGTTGCCAAAGGTCTACGGCGATTCCCACACCCGGTCGGTTCCACTCCATTGTCCAAACAGTGAAGCGCGAGATAGGGAGAGAGGGCGCACATGGTCAATCCCAGACCACCAGTCTTGGCCTGGGGCTGGGGCTTCTCGGTTTGCTTGCGCCGGTCAGTTGCGTTCCCTTGTCTGCAGAGCATCGGCTAAAACGGATTCAAATAGAGCGTCTTTGACAATCAAAAGCTTGCCATCATGGGGCTCTATCAAGATTTTTTGGACTCAATAATTGGGCACGATCCGGTCGTTGGCAACCTTCCTCCTGGTAAGCGGATTATATCCGCAATAACGAGGTCCCAACTGACGTCACATGCAGCAGAAGTAAACAGACTGAGGATCTCGGCGTCTTGGCATCTTGTGTGCAGCCTGCAGGAATTGAGCCCCAATGTTGCTGTACTGCTTAATAGCATAGGGGCAGAATACGCAAACCTTCTCTCTCCGGAATCCCGTTATCTAAACTTTCAAGATACGATTAGATCGAACGTTCTCCGAAGCCAGACATCAGAGGTCCCACGGCAACGGCTGCCAAGCTTTGCTGTCTTCGTTATTGGTGAGTCGTGTTCTCGACCCCTTTCGCACTCCTAACTTGACGCCATAGGCGATGCGAATGCCGTCTATGGCAATCGCAATTCTTTTTCTCTGGACTCTAGATTCCAGAATCGTCTGTCTTCCGACTATCCCTCTTTAGCTCCGTTCCTCGAAGCGGTTGGACAACAGGGGCCTGCGGCAGCACCTCTGTGGTTTTCCACTGAATCTTTCGACCCAGACATGGACCAGGAGAAGAAACACGGGGACGGGGCCGTGATCTATGGGTTCCCAAAGTCCCAATTTGATCTTTACAGATTTGAACACCAGGTACGGCACGCCTGCCACAAACCGACTGAGGTAGCTAATCAGGCCTAGATACACAAGAGATATTACTCAATCATCGCCAAAACGCCTCAAAGCCATGCTAACAGCAGCATAGAGCCTAGCTTGTTGGCCAATCTAAGGGATGGCGGCCTGGGTTGGACAGAGGTATTTTTTTTTTTTTTACGCGCTGCTGGTTGATGCATGCATGAGCTTACTGTTGATTCAGATTGAGGCCGATATGACGTTTGGTGCACAAATGGTGGAAGCTTTGAGACAGATTACTCTGAATGTGCGAGCAACGTTTTGACTGTGGCGGGTGTCGTGTCTGTTTTTAAGCTTGATTTTTGTGTTTTGCCTTAATTTTCTCTAATCCTCTTTTGGCCAGATCTACAGTGTGTGTGTTTTTGGCTGAATTGCTGAAAAGATTGGGTTGGGACCCGCGCTAGATCCATGGGGGGGCTGGCGATTTGGTGGGTCGATCAAGATCGTGGGCTGGGCTAGTGTAGTGGCCGGGGACAACGGGGGGGACAACGGGGGAGCAGGGAAGGGAC
>NAGG01000835.1:0-40447 GCA_003031705.1 Calonectria naviculata | reverse complement strand
GTCCTTCTCGCTGCTGAAGCGTCGCACCACCGACCTCCTCCAGAATGTCCAACAGAACCTCCCAAGCATGCAATTGCCCTCCATTCCCTCCGGAGGCTCCGCGCCGCGCAAGTCTGACATCAACGGCACCTGGGAACCCATCTATGACATCTCGCTCCCGCGCTCAGCTCACACCCTCGACATCATCTCCGGCAACGCTTATGTCTTCGGCGGCGAGATTCATCCCAACGAGCTTGTCGACAATGACATGCACGTCATCGCCCTTCCCTGGAGCAGCGCCGGTGCCGACTACTACAAGATCAAGGCTGTCGCTGCTAAGAAGGAAGAGCAACCCCCAGCGCCTGAATCTGCGCCGGCGCCTGTAGAGCCAGAGGCTTCCAAGGCAGAAGGCAAGAAGCCGGAGGAGAAGAAGCCTGAGGGAAAGGCAGAGGGAAAGAAAGCAGTTGACGACGACGACGAAGACGACGAAGACTCAGAGGAAGAATCCGATGAGGACTCTGACGAGGAATCTGACGAAGAGGACGAGGCCGAGGCTGAACAAGCTCTGGACGAGGTCTCGCTTAAAGAACCAAAGGGCAAAGAACCGGCTGGCCCGGAGCCTCCTCTCCTTGGTGATGTCCCGGCACCACGAGTCGGCCACGCCACTGCTGTCATTGGATCCCGGATTTTCCTGTTCGGCGGACGTGGTGGCCCTGACATGAGGCCCATTGACGAGGCCGGCCGTGTTTGGGTCTTCGACACCCGTACCAACAATTGGACCTATCTCGATCCTGCTCCCGCTGTCAAGGGCGGTGCCATCATCCCTCATCCTGCGCCCCGAAGCTACCACTGCGCCACTGCCACCGACCGCCCTCGAGACTTTGCCGTTCCCCGCCCCAAGGAGCCAGAAACCTGGTCGCAGTGGGCCCTGGGAGATACTTCCAAAACTGGTATTCCACAGGCGCCCATTGTCGGCAATGTCGCCGAGGAAGCTGTAGATGAGGAGTCGGATGGCTACGGAACATTCTTTATCCATGCAGGTTGTCTCGCAAACGGAGAGCGAACAAACGACATCTGGGCTTTCAACGTCCGTGATCGGACCTGGAGTGAGCTTCCCGCTGCCCCAGGACCTGCTCGAAGCGGCACTGCTATCTGCATTAGCAAAACTAGGCTCTTCCGTTTCGGTGGTTATGACGGCAAGGGAGAACTCGGCGGACAGCTTGATTTCTTGCATCTCGAGGTAGAGACATTTGATGACCAGGGCACGAGGGGTGAGGTTGCCATTCGTGCCCGCGGCGGCTGGCAAACTATTCCTGCCGAAAACACAGCGGCCTCTCCCACCGAAATCCATGCTGAGCCCTCCCAGGAGTGGCCTGGAAACCGCAGTGTTGCTTCTCTTGAGGCGCTTACCATTGGCGGTGGCCAAGAGTATCTCGTTCTCATCATGGGTGAGAGTCATCCTGGCCCCGAAGGCCACGAAGCCGCCGGCACATTTTACAACGACGTGTGGATGTTCCAGGTGCCTCCTCTGGGCATGACCGTCGGCAGCGTGACCGCTGCAGTCTTGCAGGCTGTCGGCCGCAAGACAGGCGAGGGCAAGTGGTCCAAGGTCGGCCTGACACCCTATGACGACGATAACTCTGAAGAGATGCCCGCCCATAGAGGATGGCACGCGAGTGCGGTCATGGGCAACCTAGAAGAGAATGCCATCTTGCTCTGGGGCGGTCTTGGCGAGGACAACCAAAGACTGGATGATGGCTGGATTCTCCGACTGGGTTCCTAAGTATTGAAATTATCCGCGTATGGCTGAATGATGATGAAAAGGCTTGATTGGGTATGAACATTACAGGATTGAAACCACAGATGTTTGGTTGTGGGAATTTTTCTTTGTCTTTTTTTTTTTATCTTTATTCTTTTTGCCAGCAGGGTTGCAACATTTCACATGTACAATTTGACAGAGCAAATCACACACAAACAAAAACCCAGTGTCACATAGGTAGTTTTTGGGATGAATCCACGTTTCTATACCATTTCGGTAGCATTCCACGCAGTCTTATGTACAGTCCTCGGCCCTCTCTGTAGCCTTTTCCATCACGACCCATGAGAAATAAGTAAACAGGTTCCCCTTAACAGAAAATCAAAATATGTTTGTTCTACAAGTCGGCACGTGTCTTCTCAACACCCCAGGGCTCCGACAGCAGGTTGGTCTGTCCGGCGCTGTTCTCGCATGTGTCTCGGCCGCTGAGGGGGCCGGGCTTGGGGACCTTGACGGAGGAGGGGTTGGCGGAGGTGGCACTCTCCTTGAGGGCCTTGAGCAGGTCGACGACGGTCTCGGGTGTGAGGTCCTCGTAGTAGTCGTCGTTGATCTGGATCATGGGGGCGTTGACGCAAGCACCGAGGCACTCAACCTCGAGGATGGTGAAGAGACCGTCGGCGGTGGTCTCGCCCTGCTTGATGCCGAGGTGGTCCTTGATGGCCTTGACGATGACGTCGGAGCCGCAGCCGCCAAGTTGGCAAGGGGTCTGTTTGAAAGTATTGTCAGCCAATCCGTGGCAGTCAGTCTCAAGTAGTTTGGTGATTTGCAATCATCGGCCCCATATCCGGGCACTTCCGAGAGAAGCACCATCCTAGGTCGCCACGAGCGATTGCTCGCCAACCACGTCATGTTTGCAGGGAAAAAATCCAAAATCGAGTAGGAACACACATACCGTTGTGCAAATCTGGACGAAGAACTTGCCGACGGGGGTTCGGTTGTACATGGTGTAAAAGGACGCAACCTCGTAAACACGCATGGGAGGCATCTCGAGCAGACGGGCAACCTCGTTCATGACGCTAATGCTGGTGAAGCCGTGCTGACGCTGGCCGAGGTCGAGGAGGGGCATGACGGCGGCCTTCTTGTACTGGGGGGGGTATCGCTTGAGGATCTCGGCGATGGCCTTCTCATTCTCGGCGTTGAACTTGAAGGGGATGTCGGGGTTGTTGTCCTTGGTGTTTCGGTGCTGTCGGGGGATGATGTCAGTGATCAAGAGCATCAAAAAAGAGTCCTCGAGGCCGGCAGGGTGCTGTCCGAGGCGCGGGAGCGGCAATTGGGGTGCCAATGGCCCGGCTCTGCGGGTTGCCGGCGGAGAGGAGAATTGTGGCCGCTTACCACCATGAGCACGTCGCTGGGTCGGCGGGCTGTGAGGGAAAAGGCGCGGGACTGGGGGCGGGCAGCCCGCACAGCGGTCCGGAGGGCGGAGCGGACGACGAAGGGGGTGATCTTGCTCGCCATGGTGGTGGATGGAGGAGAGGGCGTCGATTGGGGGGGGAGGACGTGGACGTGGTGCGAGGTTGAGTCGTGAGGCGTCGCCAAGTTCAAAATGTCGTCGTTCGTCTGGCCGCTTGTTGGAGCTGCTTGCAAAATGCGCTCTCGTGATTGGTTCTTTCGGTTGAATCTCGGGTTTAGCCGGTGCTTACTGTTGATCCGGTGGCACAAGGCAAGTGGGTGAGAGAACCCGTAGTATACACCGTGATGGGCACAGGAAACATTAGTAGATGAATGAAACCAGAAATCGTTTCACACGAAATTTATGTAAATTCGAATGATGCCAAATTTTTGCCTTTTTTTATTTTTCAATTTGCCGCGGTTGTTGACTCTTGAGAATAGTATTAGAAGCGAAATTTACGTCGTGTGCCATAGAGTGCCCAGGGCAGAGCTGAAGCAATATGTACCCACCTCTACTCTCGCTTTCAATCTTCCTTGTACCGAAGATGCAGAGACGGCTGAGACTAAACAGTATCATGAGCTGTACCAGCTCGTGATAATTTGTACTCGGAAGCTCTAATGTAATGATACAAAAAGCATGATATTCACAAATTCGCCACATCGCACCTTCCCTTGTGGATATCGCCAACCAGTCAATTGTGTGGGATTCTGACAGATCCATGACCAAGCTTATCAACCATCCACAATTCAGCCCAAGCCAGCATAACGCTCGGAGGAGAATGCATGGGTGCTCTTCAATGATTCTCCCTTGCCGAATCGCTTCGCCGGATACTGACACCTGTTTGAAGAAACTGCAGTGCTACGAGCCATCTCCTTGATTTCTCTGTGATTGGCCAATGCTTCTCTCGTGACGGAGCTTTCGTCTCAGGGCCGCTGCCAGTTGAAAGGCAACACGGAGTAATTTTCGTCATTGTCTGACATGTCGCCGAAGCGATGATGTTTATGGTTCTTCATCTGTTCCAATCGCATTATCGGATGCCCTCTCCCACGGGTAACTAATAAGCTTGGCGATTAAACGCTAAAATCGAAATCAGGAAAGAAGGCGAAACACATCGGATGAGTGACAGCACGCATCCCTGGTTCAGCACCGAGTTCAGCTGCAACATCAATCCCACCCCCTGGTTAGCGAAGAAAAAATTCACGCAGCTGAACCAAACTTCTCCGTTCCGGTGATACTGCATTTTCTGTCTAGTTACGCATGAAGCATTCGTGGCCCGACCCCTGTTTCCTGGCCGCGACGCCTGACAAGGACATGGGGATTGCACACATGAACATGGCCAGCGTGTGTTGTCAAGGGATTGATTGATGCGAATTGAACATGCCGCACGGAGTGAGCATGAATTCGCCCGGGCCATGCATTCACAACGGTGTGGATATGCAACATTCGTCCACGATTGCGAAATGAACATATCTCCTTGGGGAACAAGCCCCTCAAGCGCCAACAGCCCCAGGCGCGCCCTATTGGAGTTGGTTCAACCTAGGTCAGCAACCATTCGAGCAAGCTCACGCTAGCCATCGACGGACAAATAATGCGACACGTACAAGTCATCCAATATAAGCTTAAATGGGTTTCGGAAGCCCGTCTTATATTTCCCGTCCAAGTGAGGTAACATTACTCCCAAGTATAAGGCGGCCGGTGCTTCCCTTCGGCTACGGGCACGCTCCTGTCCTGCGCGCGCGTACGTGGGACGGCGAATGGGCTACATTAGTGTCAGTACGGCAGCTGCTGTGTAATTCGTTCGCGGCTCCATAGAATATCGACTAGAAGGTGTGGAGCACCCCCGAGCAACGCCCGCTGTGCAAAGGCCGATTCTCGCAACAAACAACGCAAATCGTGCCATTGGCAACGCGGCTCCCAACAAATCATTGGCAATGGACAAGGAAGGGCTTTCAGCTGACCACGGCAAAAGGACCATTCGGGATCCAACCCAGGTCCATGCGGGGTCATGTTGGTTAGTGTTATTTGCGACGCCCAGGTTACCAGACTAATTTTAGTCCGTGAGCTATTGAAACAAGAGGCTGAACCTCTCCCTATATATTCCCAGCTCCACGCTTCCTCACAATGATATCGGATCTCGCTTCTGAGTCATTGCAGTCGCCGCCGGCAGCGCGTCCGACCTGACGTCGTTGAGACATTGAACGATTTTACGCCACCAAAAACGTGCACGTCTAGCTCCGACCTATCATCACGAGAGAAGGGGGAACTCGTCACCGACCCGCTCCCATCAGAGCGTCTTTGGGAGAATCCCCGTGGCAGGACCATCTCCGAAAATTATCTTCAAAAAGGAGGAGGCAACTCACGTCATCAGCGCAGCCAGGAGATTATCTTGCACCACATTAGACGAGGCACTCGTCAGTCGTTTCACCACCTACACGTTGCCGTTCAACTCTCTCAGCCAGTACCACATATTCTTTTACTGCAGGGGCTACTTCGAAAAGTGCTATTTCTTATACTTGGGCTGTTTCTTTCCGAGTGAAAATTTGGTATGCCGCCGTCGGGTTATCCAGTGATACGATGCCTATCCAGTCCCGCTTTGCTGTGCCTGTTCCCAACTGCTCTATTCAGCAATGGGTTTTCGGCTCTCCGTCCGGGCCTCTCCCCGACAAGAAGGCTTGGGTAGATGCAGACCGCCCTGAAACTCATTTCCTCACCTATGCCGAAGGTCGACTTCTTGCCAAGCGATTCGCCGTCGGATTGATAGAGGCCGGTCTCAAGCCAGGAGACAGGGTCGTGGTCTACTCTAGCAATAGCATATTCTTCCCTGTCGTTGCAATGGGGGTATGGATGGCTGGGGGCATCTTCTCTGGAGCCAACCATGGGTATGTAGCCCGTGAACTAGCCTTCCAGCTAAAAGACAGCGAGGCGTTTATGTTGATCTCGGCGGAGGAGCGTTTTGGCGTTGCTGTCGAGGCTGCCGATCTAATAGGTATGAGTCGTGGCAGGATATTCATGTTCGACTCTACACTCCCAGACTCGCCGGAACGTGAACATGAAGCCTCAAGGGGTAGCAGACATTGGACAGAGCTCATCGCGTCTCGAAATAAGGGGGAAGAATTTGCCTGGACTGAACCAGCTGACTCGAAGACAATGACCTGCTGCCTCAACTACAGCTCAGGGACAGTAAGTGGCTTTTTCCCCTTCTTATCAAGTGTTTAAATGAGAATTGACAACATGTTAGACTGGCGTCCCTAAAGGGGTTGAAATAACTCACTACAACCATGTTTCCAACGGTATCGGTGCAGTATATTTCAACAAACTCGACCCTGACTATGAAGATCGAACAAACCGTGCCGCTGCGCTCTGTTTCCTTCCAATGTGTCACGCATTTAGCATGGGATACTTTATCAACTATCTTCCCTACGAACGCATCCCAATATACGTCATGCCTTCTTTCAATCTCCCCAAGATGCTCGCGCACATCAAACACTTTCGTATTACTAGAATATTTACGGCCCCGCCAATTCTCATCCTCCTCACCAAACACCCCCTTGCCCGCAAAGCTGACCTCAGTTCTCTCGACTACGTTGCGTGCGGCGCCGCCCCGCTGCCCAAGGATACCCAGATCGAGATCAACAAGATGCTCCCGCGGGATCGTGGCGGTTGGGTTGCGAAGCAAGGTTGGGGAATGACCGAAGCCACTTGTGTGGGCTTCTCTTGGGATCCGACCGCGCCATCCAACTCATCTGTTGGTGAGATCTTGCCCAATAGCCAAGCAAAACTGGTAGATCTGGAGACAGGTGTCGAAATTACAGAAGCCAACAGACCGGGTGAGCTCTGGCTCAGTAGCCCCAGTGTTATGCTCGGATACTGGCGCAAACCAGCCGCAACAGAAGAAGTTTTCGTCACAGATGAGGATGGAACAAGGTGGCTCCGCACAGGAGACGTGGCACACGTGGACAAGTACGCCCCCGGGGCAACGTTCTTTATCGTTGACCGGGTCAAGGAACTTATCAAGGTCAAAGGTTTTCAAGTTGCCCCCGCCGAATTGGAAGCACTGCTTCTGGAGCGTAAAGATGTTGCCGATGCGGCCGTTATCGGCGTCACTATCCATGGACAGGAAGTGCCGCGGGCCTACATTGTCAAGACGCAAGAGGCTAAGGATACTACTGAAGAAGATATTGCTTCCTGGGTGGCTGCCCGAGTTGCACGACACAAACAGCTGGCAGGAGGTGTGGTATTTATTGACGCCATCCCAAAGATCCCTGTATGTATATTTTCCCTCTTGGTTCCTTTTCGGCCTCTTTTTTCTTGTCCAGCCAACATTACCCACTCGTTCATTGCATATTGTCAGTCACCGTTGCTTGGCTAACTTCTGTACTTCTAGTCTGGAAAAATCCTCCGCAAGACTCTTCGTGAGCGAGCGAAGCTCGAGGTTTCTCATGGAGGAGAGGTGCGCCCCAAACTGTAAAGTAAGCTGGCGGCGCCTTGTACGAGCCTACTAATCCGTGTGTTCATTCTGTTGCGTAGAGCGTGACGCCCGGCACGTCTCGTGTTTCTCTGTAACACACACACTCGGGGGAGGGTCGTCAAGCAGGTTGCTAAGAATCTATTTCAAGTGAATGTCGTGGTTTTTTCTTCATACTGATTTAATTCAGGACACTCTCAGGAGGTCTGGTTATGTTTTTGTAATTGCTAGGCATATATATTCATGTATACAATTAGTCTCGAGGAGTAGTGTATTGAAGGACAACCAACACATATATTATGAGATACATGAGTCTATAAACAGCATTCTACTCTCATCTAACACCTTGTCACTTCTCACCTGGAAGTCTTGTCTAGCTTGCCATCTTGCAGCAGTACAATAGCCATTAGTCGATAATCAGCGCTCGAATCTCCTCCACCAGCGTCGTTGGTAGCACCGTCTGCTTGGCTCTCTCAGCTCTGCCTGCTTCAATACGCCATTCAGGGGGGAGCTCGACGCCCCCCGTCCGTCCCAGAATGCCTTCAGCCACGGCGATGGCGCACCGCGCTGCCACCGGCATCCCGTGGCCTGTGTATCCCACGCTGAGCCAGAGACCATCGGCGCCGCCCAGCTCGGCGGGAGCGCGACCCACCCACGGATAGCCATCGCGCGAGTAGCCCATGATGCCGGTCCACTCGTACGTCGCCGGGAGTGTCTCATCCTCGGGCTGGCTGGGGTCCCTGAGCTTCACGGCCGAGCACATGGCTGCGCGGAGCTGCCTGCCCACTGTCGGGTCAACAGAGTCGTCCCGAGACACGCCGACTTGGCCGTCCGACACGCTCAGTCGCTCACCGCCAAGGATCAGCTCCCGCGACGGCCGCTGGATGAGGTAGTCGTCACCGCCGGGGGCGACCCAGACGTGGCTATGCTCGAGCGGCTCGCTGTCCTCGGGCGGTGTCAAGGCACAGACCTGGCCGCGGACGGGGACGAGCAGGCCGGTGAGCTTGGGGAGCAGGTGCGAGGTGTATGCGTTTGTGGCCAGCAGCACCGTCTTGGCGGCAACCTGGCCGCGCTCCGTGTGCAGGATCCACGTATCCTCCACGCGCTGGAGCCGCTCCACGGGCGTCGTCGTCTGGAGGTTGAAGCGCTCGGGGCCGTGTTCCTGGAGGAGCTGCTCAAAGACCCAGGCGACGAGCTTGTAGGGCCACAGCTTGGCGGCGCTGGGCTGGTAGACGGCGCCCACGGCACCCGGGACGCGGAGCTTCTCCAGCTCTTTCTCGTCCGTCACGAGCGTGGCCTCGCCCGCGAGATCGGGAAAGTCCTTCTTGAGGCGGTCAAGGTGCTTGACGACGAGATCAAGGGTCTCGCGGTCCGGCAGCTTGTGGACACCGCCGACAGTTTCCCAGTCGCAGGGGATATCATGCTTCTCAACTAGTTCCTTGAGAAACGCATATGTAGCCAGCTCAAAACGGGAGATGTGTGGCTTGGCAGCGTAGATGAGAGGTTGGCAATGGCCACCGTTCTGCGAGAAGTTGTTAGCAAAGAGATGCTCCCTTTCCAGCGTTTGAACCGCAGACCAAGTGTGTGGATTCACACGAGTCAGTCCCAGCTACAATTTCGTTCTCATCCAAACTTTGAACCAACACTCACTCGTCCAGTAGCGCCCCAGCATGCCTCTCTCGCCTCCAGCAACAAGACGGACCTGCCACCGCCCACAAGTTCACGAGCCGCAAACGCTCCAGTGATGCCGCTGCCAACTATGACAACATCTGCAGTGTTTGGGAGCTCACTAGTTGTCCGATGTCCGAGGAGTTTGTCCGATGGCTGATGGTGCCAGTAAGAGTGGGTGCTCTCCCGGCTGGGGAGTTCCGCCTGGCCTTCAAGCAAAGTAACGATGGCCATGGCAGCAAATGTAGAACAGATATTTACAACTTTCGATATTTGTCTGGTTTCCACATGTAATAGGTACTTTGAGGAGAAGACCCTAGTTGAGGGCCCGGCTATATCTCATAATCCCACGTCTCATGCAAGCCCCGCGTCGTATCAGTAGCCGTGGCCCAGTGCCTAATTGACACCACCTCCGCAGCTTTGTCATCCTTACTTACGACCACTCACAGCTCAGCTACATCACCCAATATGCACTACACATCACGAGGCAAAGATCGCCAAAAGAGACACAACATTGTCATGAAAAAAAAAACAGATTTCATCGTTGAGACCTGGTCATATCATATTCATGCCATTTCGTCATCAGAATCGTCAGCAACGATCAAATCGCCTTCGTCCTCCAGGCACATTTCGAATGCCTGGATGTTGCTTTGACGCCGGCTTCTCCCTTATCCTCCTTTCCCATACCTCCTCCATTATATCTATAATCTACATGTTCCTCCGAGACCTTAAAATCTCTAGGCCTCATCTGTATTTTGATGGGCTCCTCCTCTGATGCTAGTCCCTCTCTGCTGCTCCTTTTTTGATTTTTTTTTCCTCCATTCGCTGCCATTTCCTAGCAGGGGGTTACCGAAACTCCACCATATCCGGATCATTACCTCTGGTAACCATGTGATGCCAACATGTCTAATCCTTCAAATATAGCTCGTACACGCAGTCTCGAAACTGAGACGCAAAAGGCACCGCAGTCCGCTCTGGACACGCATCTTCTGGCGTGTTCCCTCCTGCAGATCTTACAACTGTGCTCGCTTGATAACAAAGAAAATAGGTCGCTCTAGTTGCTTATCGTAGATGAAAATGTTCAGGCTCGAATGATTTCCCAACTCGAATTCAGAACAAACCGATTGAACAGAACGCCTGTTGAATAACAGTGTTGTCTGGCCACTGCTATCCAGATGCTTGAGAATCGTCGTATCGTGTCATGGTAGAAGCGTAGTGATAGCAAGTCGTGATATCCTTTCTGTCGTTACAATTGACGACAAGGTCAGTTTTGACATATCCACATGTGCGTTCCAACACAAGAACCAACAATTCCAACGCCTATACAGGCCTGACACTGATAATGATACCTAGTGTCATAGCCATTTGCAAAATTTTAATGCGCATTGTAGCGCTCATATTATGCCATTTCCCTTCACACGTCTGTCATTTCCGTGTCGCTGTCACCCCCGCCAATGGAGACAGGAAATGGCTCGGCAGGGCCCCAGTTACCTTCATATACAGTTGCAGGAGCAGCACGGTGGTCAGCTACCCATCGCAGTCCTTCAAGAGCAAGAATCTGGTCGGCAGTGGGTCGTTCAGCAGGCTCCTGCAACGTCATCCACCTAACAATCGAATCAAGAGAGCTAGGGTCAAACGCATTCAGCATAAAGTCAGGGGGTTGCTCGAGTTCGGATCGCTTCGATGAACCAAACAGATTGCTAGGGTCATGCGTCTTCCCGCTCGAAAACTCATAGCTATGAGTTGATTCCGTAGGGTTACCCGTAGCGTCTCGTTGAACTTCGCTGGACGGCGTCCAGGTGAGGCTAGGGACCTCGGAAAGATCGCCCGATCTCAGGGCAATCCACGTGGGGCCGTTGTCAGGTAGAACCACGTTCGCAGCTGTCTCGAGGATGATGAGGCCAAGAGAAAACACATCGGCGGGCTGACCAGCATTGCCTTTGAGCATCTCAGGTGCCATATACTCACGATCGCCCTCAACATCGACCCCTCCTCCAGTAGACTGGCAAGACTGAGCAAGACCAAAATCGCCAATTTTGAGGACGCCCTCAAAAGTGATCAAAATGTTTGCGGGCTTCAGATCCAAATGCATGAACCCAGCCTGATGGATCTCCTTCAGTCCCTTTGGAAAAGCATTAGTCAAGTAACCGCAGAATCTCCAACAAATCAACTTACCAAGCACAGATCCTGGAGGATCTTGAAGATACGGAAATCATCCAATCGCCCTCCTCGTCCAACATTGCCCAAGAATTTATCCAGGGGGCCTTCTTCGCAGAATTCTGTTTGAATATACAAATGGCCATTGTACTCCCAGTCATCCATATATTTCACAACATGCTCCGCATGTGACAATGCCTTCAGAATCTGGGCCTCTCGGTACTTCGTATCTCGGTCCTTGGGTCCCTGGAAAGGATGCTTGCTCTTCTTCACAGCATAAACCTCGCCCTTCCCGGGACTACGGGAACGTTCACTTGGCGTGGCGACAAGAGAATCAAATTCCATATGTCGGTGGTCGGCTTTCGTGACTCGGTAGACGATAGAGAACTCTCCCTTTCCGATTTGGTCCACTTTGTCGAACTTGGAGTATAGGCTCGCCTCTACATCAACATTGCTAGTTCGCATGTTGACAGGGGTAACAAGTAAACTCGTCGAGGATCGGAAATCTCGACCAGCTGTTGGTGTCATAGGTGGGGGCATGTTATCCACATAGCCGTCGTTTGCCTGTGAAATGGACAATCGACTCGTATCCAGAGGAAGCAGGCTTTCTTGAGGAGTTTGAGGGGTACGTCGCCCATCAACGGGGCTCGCTATATAAAAAATCATATTAGCAAACGGTCCTCCAGAAGGGAGACTGTATGAAGCCGACTTACAAGTGGATTCTCGGGAAATAACTGGGCGGACAGCAGAGGTAGGAGGCAACGTTCGGTTAGCACTAGGGCTCTCGAGCGAGTGCTCGCTAACGTTGCTGAGATTACTGAAGCTAGGGGTCATCGAGGGGGTCATCGAAGGTGTCATCGAGTTCTTGGTGGGTGTTGGAGGAGCATCTCCCTCCAACGGGTTGGAAAGATCAACTACATCTCCGAAGAGCTTAGATTCCTCTCCATCGAGACTAAGGACACTGCCACGGCGCGAGGCATTTCCTCGCTGGAAGATGGCCAGTCCCTTGCCCGGCTTTCCAAATGTATTTGGTGCCTGGCCGGAAACAGGGTTAAATGGGGTAGAAGGAATACCGCCAAAAGAATTTCGGTTGTTACCCCTCTTCTTCATAGCGCTGCCAGCAGGCGGTGGGAAGGTAGCAAAAGGGTTCGAGTGCTTCTTGCAAGGAGTATCAGGAGGCGCCATCTTCTTGTCGGCATCATCCTCGGGGTTACGGTTGACCTTCGAGATAAGGCCGGTAGAGCTAAATGCACCCACCCACAACTGTGATTTGTTTGGGGTGGCCATTGACCGCATCGGATCATTTGCGCGTGTTGGTCGCGTAGCATTGAGGGGAAGAGATCTAGAAAATGGGTGAGGCTTAGGTGGTCGATCAGAGAACTTCGGTGCAGGTGCGTAAAAAGGTGCCTCCTCGGTAAGGCTATTTCCCGATGAAGATGTCGTCAAGGTCTTAGAAAGCGGGTGGGGTTGGTGGGATTTGACGTCCAAAGGGTTCGTAGGCGCATTTGATACAGTTGAGGTCGAAGAGGCGAAGGGGCTGTCCCGCACATTGGGGGGGACGAACTGGTCGAGGGAAAGACGAGGTCGGCTTCGAACGGGCGAGAAATCGGCGCTTATCTGAGCAAGCTGACGCTCACCGTTCCGCCTTCCAAGTGATCCTCGCTCGCCATATCGCTGTTGCAATGTCGACTTCCGGAGGGAAGACGAGCGCTTTGGTACACCGGTCGTTGGTGTTGGTGATGCAAGTGGCTCTCGGAGAGGGACTCCACCAATACCCGATAGCTCGTAGTCAGAACCAGAATCTTCATGTATAGAGAAGCTCTGGGAAGAAGAAGTATTCGCCCCAAAAATATTCTGATCCTCGGTCTGGGGCAACGCCGTAATTCCATGCAAGCTCCGTCGCTTAGCCACCGGGCTTCCCTGGCTGGGTTGGTCCAGATTCATGGTCGCATCGCTGCGCTTCAGCGACCCCGTACTCGACACCATGTAGCTATCGCCGTTGGGGTCAAGAGCTTTGAAAAATTCAGCGTGGGGCGACTCGGAAGCGTCCAGCTGAAGGCTGTGTCGCTTCTCGCTGCCGCTTGGGGTTCCGGGACTGGACGAGGCACGGGCCTGGTTCTCCTGTCCTGGCGAGTCGGCTGTAGGTACCGGCGATCCAAACGGAGTCGTAGATGGTGTCGTTGACGGTACCGAATTGCCGTTGTCGGGGGCGTTGATAAGAGCTCGCTTCAGAGGGCTCTTGGGTGAAGCGCGTGCCCTTGCGATTGGTCGGGATGGTGAGGATTTCTTTGCCGACCGCAGGGAAAGGCGGACGCTGGGGCGAAACGGCGTGCCAAAAATCGACTGGTGGGCACCTGGCGCAGAACTGTGGGGAGGCGCAGATCGAGTGTGCGATGGCAAAGGGTGCTGGTTCTGTGGTGTTGAGCCGAAGCGTCGGCAAGGCGATTGTGGCGATGTTTGATGGGACCTTTCGGGTGAGTTCTGCGAGTTTGCCCGAGCTATGAATTTGGAGGGCGATCTAGACATGGAGCGCCGCAGCGTACGAACAGCCGACGTTACGTCAATATGGTGAGCGTGTGTTGGTGACGGGAGGGCGAGTGTGCCACCGCTGCTGTTAGAGAAGGACATTGTGAGAATGAGGAATGCTGGAGACTCGGGGCTATCGCGGGCACTTCAAGTGTAAGGAATGCCCACGTAAGCAAAGCTGATGTAGGTGGAAATGCTTTACCAGCTGCTTTGTTGTTGTGAAAGGGAGGGGAGGGGAGCATCCGCTGAGGAAGTGGTCCTGGGTTGAGATCTCGAGAGGCCAGCGGGTGATGTACACACGCGTTGAAGTAGGCAAAGGTTCGTCGTGATGCCCAACAAAATCCCGTAGCAAGGCCAGTCTTACTGGAAGACGTAACTAAGTCATATCATGACTCGAAGAGCACAACAACAAAGACTCGGATACTGAAAGGAGGCAGGGAGGAGGTGCGTGGGGAGGTGCAGGCTGCAGTCGAAATGCAGGTAGGCAGACAAAGCAAGCACACACGCAAGTTGACGTTTCCCGAATGTGATGAAGGTGGAGAGTTGGAGAAGTCGGGACCAAGATTGGAAATCGTTTCTTCGTTGTCGTCGTAGGCGTACTCGTAGTCGTGTCGGGGGTGAGGCGAGGGAAGGAGAGACGTTCAAAGCATGGCGCATCCGCACTTGACGCAGCCAAGTCTCCAACTCTAGTGTCGTCTCTGTGGTCGCGAGGGATGGAGATCAAAGACTCCTCGGGTTGCGGCAGTTATTACCACAAAACTTGACCTCTCAGGGCATGCCGTGGATCCGTCGGGCCTGGTGACTCAGGTTATCAAGTCGAAGAAAAACAACGAGGCCGGGCAGTGGCGATTCGGGCTGGTATGCAGTCGATTTGTCCTGAAGATGACAAGAGGGTGTGTGGGAGAGTTATGGGGGGGACCGGGAGAAGACTACTGGTTCTGGGACACGCCTGCCGGGGTAGAACGCAGTAGCGACGTACGGGAGTTGAGCGAACAAGAGAGACGGGGAAGGCGCGTGTTGGCGCTCTGCTGGTGCGGACAGGGGTACGAAGGGTGTGTGGGCTCTGTGGGTTCCAGGTTTGGCAGCGAGCAGTTTGGGGCAAGAGCAGGTTGCAGCTGCCAGTGGACCGACACAGCAGGGCAGGGAAGAAACGGTGGGGAGGGACACGGGACACGGGACGCGGGAAGACAGGGCCCAAGGAGCCACACGGGGAGGGTCTTGAGAGCAAATTGGAGCGCACCAGCCTTTGCAATCGCCCACTCACGCACTTTGCGCGAGAGTGGGTGACGCATTTGTTTATACGTTTCCCGAAAGCGGTTTAGTGTGACGCGTGCAGAGCGCGTCTGTTTGGACAGGGGTGCGGAGGCGTTGGGTCCCCCTCCTGCCTCCTTCTCCCCCTCCTGGATCCTGGTGGCCCTGTTAGGTCTTAGGCCCCTCTTGGGTGTGCTCTTGGGTATCCCTGCCAGGCCATGGCGCCGCGGCTGGCCCCCCGTGGCCCGCAGTGCTCTGCCCGCTTTTCCACACTGGGCGCTCATGGCCATCCGTTCACTCGATTATGATGCCTTGTCGAGACAAGAGCGAGAGACACTGCATTCCCCCGCCGTGTGAGTCTTGCCCGACAGCTCCCGTCTGCGGCCGCCGTTGCGGTTGAGACACAATAACCGAGTCCACTCGACTAACACGTTCTGTACTGGAACACAGTCCGCCACCTGCGCCCGCCTGCGTCAATTGTTGTTTTTTTATTTTATTTGGCCTTCTTTTATTTGTTTTGATTTGTATGTTTGCGCCGGTTGGCACCGTTGACAGAGTATCCATCATCCTTCCTGCCACTTCCTTTCGAACACGGGGACACGGAGACGGAGGGCAAGACGGGGATCCAGCCACAAAAGAATAGGGCCTGAGGCCGAAAAATAACGGAAAACCCACTCACAAACGAGGCAAGGCGAAGCAAGCAAGCAAGGCAAGCCGTCAGCCATCGGAGCCAGAGATGCATCTCCAGCTAGTCCTGGCTCCCCAGCGCCTCGTCTCCAGAACTCCCGTCCGGCCACTCCCTGATAGTATCGACACGTCCCAGCGCTTCGATATCCCAGTATCTCCACTGGGTGCATCACAGCGCCAGTGGCCAGGGTTCTCTCCCGCCCCAAAGCTCGCCTCCGTCCCAGCTCGCCCTCAAGCCCAGCCCCTAGAAAGCCAGGGACTCCTTAGGGGACCTTCTAGGGGTGTCCCAGGAGTCTGGCAGCCTGGTGAGGGTTCCACGGAGTCTGGCGCCGGCCCAAGCTTGCGACCGATATGCCACAGCATGGCATTGGGACGATATTGGATGGTTGGTATGGATGACACGATATATCCCCTGACTTGGCCCCCGTTCCGGGCCTGGCCTGTCGCGTGGTCGCAGATGTGTATGTACAAACGCAGCAGGCGCTTGTCAGATCATTGGCAATTGGAAATACATGCAGATGTGCAGCCGTGTACAAGCAATGGCGCCAGGCTCGGCATTGCTGGTGATTCATTCCCACCTGTTCGCTAGTTCCTTCTGCCATGATCGTCAATGCCTCGTCCCCTCATCCCGGGCCTCTTCCAGCTGTCAGTCAGGCTCTGACCTGGCTTCAGGACCATCCTGATCCCTTGCTTTTGCTTCGTCCAACAACAATGGCTTGTCCCCGCCAGTGGACAACTCATCGGGCATCTAACTTATCCACCCATCCATCAGCACAAGCATCCCCATTGTTCATCATCCATTCAATGCACTGGGGGTCCATGACGCGCATCACATCTGTGATATCAAAACAAACAAATACATCATCCCCTATCCACTCCACTGTTATTCAAACTAGCCGGCGGTGGTAATTTTGTATTTAATTATGCCTTTTTATGCTCACCGGCCCATGTCATCTCGCTTCTTCTGGAAGAGTCCGGGGGTGGCCCCGCCGGATCCGAATCACGGATACAATACCCCTGGTCTCTCATCGTTGCCCAAATCAAAGTTATCGCTCCCAGCCAGAGGTGGCATTTCCCAGCACGCCTGTTCTGAGGCCCGGCCACCAATGACTGACGTCTCCGGCAATTAACTTCTGCCGCCGCATCGATTTCTTGCCCCGTGCTCGTTCGCTCACGTCCAACATTGATGACTTACACGGACCAAAATAACTACCTAGCACGCATCGCCAGAGATCCGAGATTCCTATTCCCATGCACATCTCCCCGCTTCACAAGCACAGCACTGTCCAGCAGGCGATGACTTGCACTAACGTAGGTACTGCACATGGGCGCCGCCGGCCGGGGCCACCGACCTTGCACAAAAGCAGCCCGCGAACTCGTTGACCGCCTGACTGGTTGCATATTTTATGGGACGCCCGCTGCAGCTAACATGGCCGTTGAAGCACACCGCACGAGTTTTGCGCCTCTATAAAATGAACCCCTACTGGTTTTAATATTAAAAGGGATACGGGACGACCAACCTGATGCGCATTCCAGGAGACGGAAACCGCCCCTGAGCCCCTTTCATTGGAGTTTTTTTTTCTTCTTCTTCTTGGAAAAAGCGTTGGTTATACTTGCGAGGTTGGTTGCCTCGACCCCTCGTGTTAGCCTCGTGTTGTGCAAATGCGTCTAATTTTCAATTCACAATTTTCGCCCGATCTTGCGCATCCACAAAATAAGACAAATTTAGACCCCCTCAATGCGCACTGTGATTTTTTGGCATTACCCTGCACATACGAGCTGAAAGTATGCAAGCGCCGATATCCAATAGAAAAGGGAAATTTTAAAAAAAGAAACATGACGCGAGATGATGTCGATTTCCTCAGCGGACCAGACCTGCGACCATGTGGACGGTAGCCAGGGCTTGATTACCCTATACAGCCGAATCATCGTGAGCCTTTGGCGGCCATCGTCACTCGGCCACGCTGGCACACCCGACGCACACAAGCGGGTCAGAGCGCATGCGTTGTCTGCATAGGCGCTTGAGCTGGTCGTGAAAGACAGCGGCTGTGTTGGCGATTGAATGCCTGATTGGGCACGCTCAGCCCATGCTTAGTTGAGACTTGAGACTTGGGGCTTGGGTTCAATCAACGATATTCCTTCTATTCTACAGACGCCCAACATGTTCCAAGGGAAGGAATCAAAACAAAACCAACCCTTCTCCGCGAGAGGCCGAGGGAGTGTTCTCCCCGTTGGTCGCTCCAATGTTTGAACTCTCCCTGGCCATCTTGATTTTATCAAATACCATCCTTGATAAGATGGCGCTCACCATCATAAGCCACTTGCTTGGTTAGACCGGGCCTTGCCATTTACATCCCCCCCGCACGGGAGAGTGATACACAGGATCAATGGTTAGTATAGCTCCATCTTCTCCAGATGAATCAATCCGTTCGGCGGCTAGATCTGAATCAGCAATCCGTGGGTAAGGTGCCAGAGATATAGGCCATTTCGCCTGTAGAAAGGGAACTATCTCACCGGTATGAACTGTCTCAATTTAACTCCCGCCTCCCTAAATACCTGGGCAGTTTCCCGGTCCATGCTGTATCCGTGAGCGTAAACAACTTCGCTAATTCCGACTTGACAAATCTTGATACTGCACGTCAGACACGGACACGTGTCGCAGTAGAGGATTGAGCCGTCACGGATCCTCTCCCGACCCGCCTCGAGCAGTGCGTTCTCCTCCGCGTGGATGCACAGACATGTCGAGAGTCCTACCCCCGAGCTGTTCCCCTCATTGCACCGGGGGCATCCTCCCTCGGCACAGTTTTGAAGCCCCCTTGGCGTTCCATTGTACCCCGTGCTGATGACCCTGCGCTCCTTGCCCACCAGCACACACCCAACTCTGCGTTTCATACAGTTGGAGCGCTGCGCAGCCAAGGACGCCAATGCCATGAAGTAGTTATCCCAGGTGGGGCGAAGGCGATCGGGATTTGGGATGTCGAGCTTCCCCAAGGTAGCGTAGAGGTGAGCAAGGGACGAGGATGTGTTCAGCAGTCTCACTGCCGCACGGGATATGAGCTGTGACAAGCCTACCTCAGGATCATACAAGTGGGCATCGCTCTCGGCCACAAACTCGTCGAGAGCTATCTCTGGCAGACCAGTAACCCGGGCACGCTCCTGGTAACGACGCCAACGGACTGTCAAGGGGGCGTCTACCGAGACGAGGAGGAAGAAGGGCCGACGCGCGAAAACATCGAGAACAGCCTCAGTGGGGATGTCAGTGGTGACGAACCGATCCCGCCAGCGCTTGGTAATGAATTCGAGGAGCTCCTCGGGTGTGGAGAAGGTGTGAGGCTGGGCTCGTAGAGCGAGAGTGGTTTCAGCTGGTGATTTGATGCCATTCTTGTTGGTGATCTTAGTCAGAGTTGGGATATTGGTCAATGCCTCCGGGGAGGAGGGCAAAGCAGCTGGTCTGTTTTCTCCTGAGGCGGCTGAATCTGAGTCCGAGTCTCCAGGCGGAGACAATAATTGAAGGTAGACGCGTTTGAAGCCATGGTGCTCTACGAGATACTGGGCCACGGTCTTCTTGCCCGAGCAGATGCCTAAAAGGCAAAATGAGATGTCAGTGATCCGTGTTAATTGAGAGGTGAGGAAACTGGTGAACATACCACCGCAGATTCCAATAAGCATTATGCTTATTTATCCAGTGTAACCTCGCGATTAAAATTTGCACACGGGTGTTGAGCGAGCCCAGGTTTTGAGGCCAGACCAGAAATTTGCAAAGCCATTCCAGCCGAAACGCGGCTCACCGCGCTGTGGTCGGTA
The DNA here is from genome assembly GCA_003031705.1 of Calonectria naviculata. Lineage (NCBI taxonomy): Eukaryota > Fungi > Ascomycota > Sordariomycetes > Hypocreales > Nectriaceae > Calonectria > Calonectria naviculata. The sequence goes on along the minus strand of NAGG01000835.1, from coordinate 20,704 downwards.
GCACGTGTGGGGTTGCGTCTGCGGCCGCCAATTCAAGCAGACCAGTCGGAAAGTGAACTCAGGTCGGTCTTCATGAAATGGCCGCCTCAAGCAGATCGAAATATGGCTTGGCTAATCTTAGATCTCAGTTGAGTCGGGGTCTGTAGAAATGACTCGTAGACGCATTTAATTTCCACCACGCGGCGGTGGGCTTTGTTTTATGAATGAATGTTGTTGCTGTTGGAAACGCCGAGGGAGATGGCAGCTTGATTGAACAAGCCATTTTGCGGGGAATGGTGTAAGAAAATAATGTAAAACTGTTTAATCGATGCTTCCCGTCAGGGTCCTCAGCTCCAAAAATATTTTGATTTTTTTTTTCTTACAAGTCCCTCAATGAGATGGAGCTGAAAGGGTCCCCCGCTACACCCGTCCAGAGCTGTAGTCATATCTTAATTGTATCTACTGGGTTGTATCCTCGTGATGGCAGCCCTTTCCCCAGGTGCCCAAGCCTGCCGTATTAGCATCCTTTCAGGCCCTTTGGTGGGGCATACCTAGCTGCCTGATGAGCTACGTACCCCGCCGCGGGGCGGCACCTGCCCTCGCTGACACTACATCATCCGCGCCTATCTTGTGATGTATGATCTCGTCCGTCAAGTGACAGCCTCATTTTGTCAGCAGCCGCTGTGTCTGTAGATACGAATCTTGGATATCAACGACCTATTTTCGCGTTCGACTACCTTTGCGCCTCGCTGGTATCTTCATTTTTGATCACCGCTGAAGCGACTTCCTGTTGCGCCTTCGTATTCCCGACCTTCCCCGCTTCGACTCGTGCGCGCATCGTTGCCTACATCGCGACAAGCTTTTGAACCGATCGACGACAGCAGAGTCTGCTCGGTCAAGATGGCCACCCCTCTGCAGTTTGCAACATTTACATCCGAGATAGAGCTGCCGTTTTACTCGGCGCTTTTCGGCTCCAAGCTTGACTATGACAAGCTCGATGACTCGGCGCGCGGAGTGCTCGGCCTGTATGAGCCTCGCGTGGAAAGCCCCGAGTCCAGCTGTCGCATGCAAATTCTAGGGAACGCCCTGACGAGCAACAAGTATGCCCCCATTGTGGTTTCGTGCATTGCTCTCATTGACGATTGCAGAACTAATGGGCCAAGCCCGCCTCTTGGGACTATCCGAGCCGAAGGCATTATTAGGAACGTGAACACCTTGGAAGATTTTAAGAATATGGATAAGAGCGCTATGATTAAGACTTCTGGTCGACAGGTACTGAGGAGTTTCCACATGTGGTTAATTAGTGCCTGGCTAACAACGATAGATTTGGGATGCGATCAAGGACGGCAGTATCTATTCTGTCCCTTCACTACTCTCATCCTTCGTGATTCTTTCGTATGCCGACCTCAAAAAGTACAAATTTACTTACTGGTTTGCCTTTCCTGCGCTCCACTCCGACCCTACATGGAAAAGGTCCGGTCCAGTCGAGCGGTTGAGTGCTGATGAGAGTACTGCTCTCGTTGACAGAGTGGGAACGTGGCGATATGAGAAGGATTCTAGAGAACATGGGTTCTTCCTTGCCAAAAAAGTCCACGGGCAGGAACTGGAACCCTCCGAAGACGTAGATGAGGCTCCTAAACTCCCCTATCGGTGGGAGGTTGGTTCGTTGCGAGACTTTGAAACTGGGTTTTTTAACAATGTTTCCGAGGAGGACCGGTATGTAGCCTTTGTCGATCCATCCACCTACCCAGAAGGTCCAGGTTGGCCGCTGCGAAATTTCTTGGTTCTCATCCGACAACGATTTCAACTTCGAAAGGTCAAGGTAATCTGCTATCGAGATACTTGGGCTAGACGACACGAGGCTCGAAGCATCATTCTGCCTATCGAAATGGACTCTGTTGATAAAATGGAAATTAACGAAATGCCCAAGGTTACGGGATGGGAGAGGTCAAGGAACGGAAAACTCCAAGCACAGCAAGTCAATCTCGGAGAGTACATGGATCCCACAAAGCTCGCAGACAGCTCAGTTGACTTAAATCTCAAACTCATGAGGTGGAGAATCGCACCAAACCTTGATCTGGATGTCATCAAGAACACCAAGTGTCTACTCCTTGGAGCAGGTACCCTTGGAAGTTATGTGTCTAGAAATTTGATGGGCTGGGGTGTTCGAAAAATTACATTTATCGATTACGGCAGGGTCTCTTACTCTAACCCTGTAAGACAGCCGTTGTTCGAATTTGCAGATTGTCTCGAGGGCGGCAAGCCCAAGGCTCCGCAAGCCGCCGAAGCACTCAAGCGGATTTACCCCGGTGTAGAAAGCGAAGGTCATGCTCTTTCTGTTCCCATGCTTGGTCATCCATTTACGGACGAAGCCAAAACACGGGCAGATTATGAGAAGCTGGAGGCTTTGATCAAAGAGCACGACGCCATCTTCTTGCTCATGGACTCGCGTGAATCTCGTTGGCTTCCGACCGTTATGGGCAAGGCTGCTGGAAAGATTGTCATGAATGCCGCGTTGGGATTTGATTCATACGTTGTCATGCGACACGGAAGTGAAGTCGAGAAAGAGGGACAGATGCCACTGGGTTGTTACTTTTGCAATGATGTTGTGGCCCCCGCAGATGTGAGTCACTATGTCCGCTATCGCTTCTTCTGCGATATTGGTTACTGACTTTGTTTATAGTCACAGAAAGATCAGACACTTGATCAACAGTGTACAGTCACTCGACCAGGAGTCGCTGCCATCGCCTCGGCACTGTTGGTGGAACTTCTCACCAGTCTCCTACAGCACCCCATGGGCAAGGACGCACCAGCTCCCCAGCCGACTCCCGGTGTGATTCCCGAGAGAGACCCTCCCGACCACGCCCTTGGCTTAGTGCCACATCAGGTTCGAGGTTATGTGTCCACGTTCCAGAACATTGTAATTCGTGGGCAATCTTATGACTGCTGCAGTGCATGCAGCCCCAAGATTCTTGATGCCTATAGGAAGAGCGGGTGGGGTTTTGTAAAGCAGGCCCTACAGGAGAAAGACTATGTGGCAGAGTTGTCAGGTCTTGCTGAGGTCCAGAGAAAGGCGGAGGAGATGGCAGAGGATGTCGACTGGGATGAGGAGGACGAGCTGGCTGATGATGGGGAGGGGGAGTTGATTTAGAAGAATGCTGTGTTGAGGAAGAGATGAAGGCCTGTTGGCTCTGTTGATGGGAACATTTTGGGATATTGTGGGTTAGGATAGACCTGGTGTTCTTGGAGTCGTCACAAATCACATGTTTGTTCTTTTAGTATTGGAAGTGGTGTCTTGAGGGTCTTTTAATGGGTTTGTTTAGGATGATTCGCTGTTTTTTACTCAATCTTACTGTTTAGGCGTACGTTATTCAGATATAATATATTTGCGAGTATGACGTACGTGATAAAGAATGCGTCACCGTATCGATAACTGTTGGGTTTACGCGTATACCGGTTGGTCTAGTTCGTCATAACTACTTTTTCCCTTTTTCCCCGTAAAATCAAATAAATGACGTTTTATTCAGCGACTAGCTGAAACATCCCAAATACCAATGAATGCATACTTCAACATGGGGGGAGGGATAAAATTAGACCAGCTCCAAGAAACACAAGCGCCTCTTCCTCCCTGTACATCCGTTGTAACCGGATGCGCCGTAGCATTTGGAGCGTAGGAGTGTGATGATCAGGAACAGAGATGCGACCTTACCCTGCAGACAGTCACATTTGGAGCTGTGCTCAACTCAATCCCCCTCCCCACCTCCCCCCGGTCTGCACCGCCACATATGACGGAAGTAGTGCTGGCATACCCTGGATCTGGAAATTAGGATATCAGTGCACCCTGTTGGCGTCGTCTACCATTTTTCAAGGCCCGTGATACGGAAATTACGGACTAAAAACATTATTGGATCTAGACTAGACGTCGACATATAAACCATGAAGCTTATGTCGGGCTATAAGTTTCTTAGTTTTGCTAACCGCCTTTTGCACAGGCAGGGCTGCATAGTGCATGGTTATGTCTGGGATGTCGGCATTCAATTGCCAATCACGACTCCGGGGCCGGGGTCATGAGCAAAACCCGAGCCCCTCCATGCTAGGTGCCGAGAATCACGTCGTGCCGCTAGTTGTTGGGCATGTCGGCATGAAATCAATCGGGCCCGGGCAGCAGTTTGGAGCGAGCGGGAGGCATTCAATATCATCACACGAGCAAGCACATTCGTTTTAGGAAAGAATGGGTATAATGTTGGATTGACGGGTATCGAGATAAACACTAAACAGTCCAACGCGACATTTGCCTTCCAGAGCCAATCCAACACACACCTCCGGGGTTGGTGACACAAGGAAAGTAATGAAGAAGAAAGACGTGGAAAAAAGAAGTCATGATAACTGCGACAGGCGTGGCTTCATAATCGAAGGTCCGACCGGCGCGGTGTGGCCAATGCTGATAAATGAAGGGAGCAAGACAGGTAACGACTCTTGGCAGCCCGCCGTAACAACCGGGATGCTCGGCAAGAGTAGTGGTCTTGGCCTCTTGGTACGGATACGCGCTCTGCAATGTGACTTGCCAGCGTGGGACTTTAGGGGCTGTGGCTGTTGGAAAAGTCTTTGCTGGGTGCGTGCTGGCGAGTGGAGCCCCGGAGCGGGCGACAGCAATGTAGCGTACCGGTCTCAGACCGGCGAGCGCCTATGCGGGCCTCGAGGTTGCGACATGGTTTTTGTGCTTAATATTTCAGGATAATGTACAGGGCGTGGATGATACCGGGAAGGTAACCTGCAAGGGGGAGAGCTGTTAGTCAAGCTTGATCCATTTGCGAAAGCCGTAGGCCGCACGCCGCGACATGCGCCAGGTGACGGGGGCATTCGATGCGCGGACCGACTGTCCAGTCCGGGCAGCCCGGAGCGTCCACCGGGAGCGTGGGCGACACGGGAGAGAGTATTGGCTTACCCAGGATGGTCAGGAGGATGTTGATGAGGAAGTCGGCACCGCAGCCGCGCTCAAGGAAGACACCGACGGGAGGGAGGATGATGGCAAGAAGGATCTTGCAGATGTCACTGTGGACAGTTGTTAGCGAATCAGTGACTTTCTGCGATTGCCTTTGGGCACCGGGCGCATTGGGGTTGACGGGGTGCGGTGTGCTATTCACCACCACAGCGTAACGGCCGGCCTGCGGAAGAGCCGGAATGTCGTCTTCGCTGTGAAGCAAACAGGAGGCAGAGCTTACCTGGCGGTGAAAGGCATGCTGGCGGGTTATAGAGCTAGTTGCTCGAAGAGAAAGTGAATATGTTGAAGTGGTTGGAGTGGTCTGAGTAAGGCTGTGAGACGCCAATCGTATAGAATATGCAAGAGAGAATGGGAAAGAGTCAACCATACAGAGGGGGGAAAGTTATTATCTTATATACGGCGACCTCGGATCTCTGTGTCAGCCAAGTCATCTGCATCACGCACCCCGTCGCCTTCCCTTGGGTACAAACTTCCAAGCCTGTTCCGGTCCAGGGCATCAGCAAGAGGCCCCAAAGGTCCCTCACCCAAGCATGCTTGCATACCCCCGCTGCCGCCGAGCCCGTCTGCTTGGCGGCTTTTGCCCAGCCCTGCCACCCGCATGAGCCTGTGCGACTGCGTCATCGACTTTTTCGGAAGACAATGGGAGGGAGGGCACTTCTTGTTCGCCCCAGGACTCAAGCCGCCCCCCCCCACCGCCGGCCGGAACCTAGCTAGCTGCCCTGCTTTTTGCTCTGCTATCTTGCGCCTGGTGGCTCCTCTTTTTTGGCAAACGCCGGGATAGGACCTGGACGCGAGGACGAGCAAGCTTGTAGCGATGCCAATCGAGGCCCGTCTCCCGTAACAAGGCTCGCCCGGGGTGGTTCTTGGACCGCTTGGCAGCGCTTGCGCCCAGAGGTCGCAAACGTGTCATGGGTTTTCAGACCTTGGCCCACTACGTCATGGGGCCTGGCAATCGCCGAAGCCTTGACGCAGCCACTGCCCAATGGAGCTCCTAGACTAGAGGGTATGGGGCTGACGCCACGATTTGTGACGACTTGTTTGCACTGCAAATCTGGAATACCTTGCCGTTTTCGGAAAGGCGCACGGTTTCTCTCAAGCATGTGCTGCGCCACCTGTGGCTCAGCATACTCTGTCTTTCATCATTGATCGAGTCGTATTGTCGTTTTTTATTCCCGAATTGTGGCGAGCAGGGTGTCCCAAAGAACCTAAAGCACGCTTGGAATGGTGACGAACCTGTTTGTGTGGCTTGAAATTTGCCCCTGGTAGCTGGACGAATGACATGGGCATGTTCTAATTATTCCTCAGCTTCGGGATCCCTGATCAGCGCAAAAGACAGCCTCATTCATTGCGTGGAGGCGTGGCTGGTGGTTCAACGGTTCTTGGAAATGAGCGGCCAGCAGGCTTTCCCCAGTACGCGTTTAATTTTTGGTTTATTTTTTCATCTCTTGGTGTTACGATCCCGATGCGCTCGTCCACTCACATAACCTCGTAACCCTTGCCATGTCGGATCGACCGGCATCTGTTGGCGGTAAAGCAAGGTCTTAGGCTTGCTTGCTGCAAGCAGCGGAGTGGGACCCCAGGTTCGTAGACGACACAACCAGAAGAAGGTGCTGATGTAAAGGTGTGGCGAGGGAGCTGAACCGGCCGTCGTGAGCCAATCAGGCCTGCCACTCATGAGCTGGCGATGCAAGTCCTGCCGTTTTTCATGTCTGAACATGTCGCAGTGTGTTTCAATAGCCCGGTTCTGTCGCTACGAAATGCACAGCCAGCCACAGTCTTGCAGACATAGCCCTGTGATGCACGATGGCCCCAAATTTTGTTGTCTTGAGGGCCGCGTCAGTGCCAAGCCGGTAAACGGAATCGAACATGCGTTGCTACAGTCAGGTTTATCAATGAAGGGAGACCTGCATGTGTGACGTGATATTGTATTATATTCACTTTAGGGATTTGCAGAAGGAAGATCTAATGCCTAAGCTGCCTTGTGCGTGCTTGGCACCCACTTGTTCGATAAAGTGGAGAGCTAAGCTTTTCTTCCTGTTACCCTGACGCTGCAAAAGACTTTAAAAAGGCAAAAGGATTTCAATGCTTATTTTAATTTTCGGTTAGAGCTCGCGTGCCCATCTAAAATACATTATTTTCATATGCGGTGTGTATTGTTAAGTATATAACCGAAGCATGAACTTCAGTTTGCCCACGAAATTTGTTTCCAATCCCGCCTCTACGAAGATTCCTATTCTTCCTTCAGTGCAGGTGAAACCGCCCATCGCTTGCCGTAGAAGACACTACCGATGAGTTTACTTCCAATGAGGTAGCCCAAGTAGGTGCCAACCACAATGGTGACGGGCCACTTCTGCCACTCACGATCCCAGTCGAGAGGGATAGGGACGGCGCCCAACCATGCGCCGATAGTAGCACCCAGCAAACCGCCAAACGTCGAATCGATGGGTGCCGAGGCGCCAAGAATAGCTTGTATAGCTTGAGGGTCGCTGCCGCGGACGTATAGGATGGGGAACAAGGCGAGGATGTTGAAGTGTGCGCAGCACAGGAAAGTGTGGGAGATGTGAGTAATGAAAGGAGCTCCGAAGAGAACGAATAGGATGTGGAAGATCGGTGTAATGATAATGGTTAGAAGAAGAGCAATGACAGCCGTCTGTACCAAAGGATGTTAGTTATTGTCCATTGAGACGATAGCGATATTCTTTATTCTTACTGCAATAGTGTTTCGGGCCGAACCATCCGCCTTCTTCTTCTCACCAGGACGTGGCTTTTTGGCAACCTTTGCATTCTGGGAACCCGCGACGGGGAGACATAGAATTACAAAGGCACCCTGAATAAGTGCGACAACAGGGAGGGCCGTCTGCAGTGTTGACACGGGATTGGCCACCAGGGCATCGAATCTCCAGGCGAAGAGGGCAGCGAGCAACAGGGCGTGTCCCACGGCGACGGGCTGGGCGACTGGGCTGCTGAGGAGAGGAATCGCAGGGATCGGGGCCTTGGGAGCGGGCGGCTGGGCAGTTGCGCCCTTTGTCAATGTCGTCGACATGATGACGGAGTCAACGAGCGGCAGTGGCGTCGATGCGGCGGGGTGTCTGGTGCTGCTCGTCGCGGTTCTTCCTGGCGAAATCGCGCCCAGATCTGTCTAGGGCCCAATTGACAGCTTAGCTGCAACCTGGAGGGATACTTGGCCACGTGATGACGCACATGTTTTCATATCATATCGATAAGACCATCTATCTATCGACAAGTCTATCGATAACCGTATCGATAAATGTCATTTCCTATCTGATAAACACAGTGTGATGTACAGTATAAGATACATCCCCCAAGTGATCGTCCTCATCATATCATGTTGGTTAAACTCCAAAAAATGCAACCCGTACGGATATGCCGGGTTAAGATTTGCACTCTTCCTGACAAAAGAGGATGAAGATAATACAAATGTGACCAAAAATGCTGACGATGCAGAGAGTCTAGAACCAGATGAGCAGGGGTATTTCGCGGAGTGACTGAGGAACCCCGGCGTCCAGAAGAGAAAGAGCTGGAGAGATCGTGTATCGGATCTCATGCAATCTGGTTATTGTCATGCAACGACAAGGAATACGACTGGAATGCGCCTGGAACCGGGAGCTCGGAGACAACATGTGGGAGACGGGTGTCAGATGTCAGATCGAGAACCCCAGCTCGTCTTCTGATCATGGCGTATTCACCAATGCTGATGAAGCGTTGGCCCATTTGGCGTGATGGGTGATGGGCCATCGTCGTCTCCGGCCGAGATGCAACACCCTGCACCCTCCACGAGACAGGACGGTTGCATCAGTCGATGGCAGCGGTGGCCGCACACGGGGTTTGTGGGCTGGGCCGCAAAGGGCCGCACCGCCCAGAGTGCTCATCCTTTGCGAATTGGGCACGCCGGGAGGAACAGGATGGCGCCCTCATTGGCTGCCTGCCCACAGGCCAGGGCCGCTGTCAGTCGAAGAGCGCTGGCCAATGATGAGGTGCGCCGGTCCCCGCCGAACGGAGCAGAATCGCACCACGTCCGGGGGCCGCGCCTTCAGAATCGACCCATCACCCTCCGGGACACGGTGAACAGTTTGTGGAGACACGGTGCTGACTTTTGGCAAATGGCCGGCTGCCATTGGCTGCCGCCCACTCGGAGACCCTCAGATGTCCAAACAGGGCACCAACACACCCAGAATATGGCATGATGCTCTCGACTGAGGGTGAAATCTGACCACAATGGCCATGGTCGGCTCAGCGGGCGCTGGGAAGCCGCCGCAATGTTTGGCGTCCCGGCCCAAATTCGCAATCCCCTGGCAAACATTAACAACAGATCGGCAACTTCATCTCTATTATAAGAGCAGGCGCTATCTTCCCCTCATCAGATCATTTCCTCCTCATCATCACAAGCACAGCTTGCAATCAGCTACATCAACAACTCAACTCCCGCCTACAATCACCACTCAATTCGATTCATCTCATCGAGTGAATTCACACCGAGTTTCATCAACAACCAAATACCTCATCCTCTCGACTCAATTTCAAAGTCTTTACGACTCCTCATCACACTTACACACCCCAAAACAACAACCACAACCACCACAATCTTAACAATGGCTGCTCCCGTCTCCCGCATTGCCGTCCGCGCCATCCAGCGCCGCCAGTTCTCTCTCCTCAGCGCCATGCGCACTGTTGGCCGCAACATGGAGGCTCACCCCTTTGAGCGTCTTCCCACCACCCAGAAGGCTGCTCCCGGCGACTACGTGAAGATGGCCAAGCGTGTTGGCACCCAGGCCCTCTTGTAAGTTACTCACCACAAATACATTCCAAAAGACTTCAGCCAGCTAACTAGTATCTCAACAGCTTCTTCCCTGGCTTCGCTGTCATCCTTGGCTGGCCCTACCTCGGCAAGGTCGCCTTCGACGGCCGCCTCTAAGTTATGGGCCCTATCCCAACAACAACATCTTTGGATTCGATTTCGATCGATCGAGACTTGGAACAACGTTCGTGGCGACGAATAGTCACTTGTATATAGCATTGAAAGGCGTTGTGGTACATTGGATATAGATGCGATAGCATCGACGCTACGATATGATTAATCTTATAGAGATTATATATAATTTCATTTGTTAAAATCACTTGTCTCGTGCTCCATTTCCTGAGTGAACAAATGTGTGCGAATCTGCTTGAATCAAATGGCTCAACAATTTGTGAAAATAGGGGTTTATACTTTATATACCCTAAAAATTTGACATAGTAAATAAAAATTGACACGCTTTCTATCATCGCTAAACAAAACAAATGGTATCATGACTTCGTAAACCCACGCCTCACCGATAATAGAAGCTTGCCTTCCTTGCTGACAATTCGCCAGCCTTTTGTTTTTCGCCCTTCAACTCCGCCACCGAGCCTGTAAGCTGCTCTGCGGGTTGCAATCTTTCGTTGCCTAGTTCCGCCTCGGCCTCAGCCGCCCTCTTCTTCGTTACCGTCTTCCCAACATGCCAGCCCAGGAAGAAGACCAAGACCAACAAGACTAGCATGCCGATGCCAATGGCAACCCCGACGCCAAGCCCCCATTTTACAAATGTCTCCTCTCTGGCTGAGAGAGTGTGCATGTGGCTATATGGGACGGCTGTGTTGTCAAAAACAACAAATTGGTCTGAGGCGTCCTTTGTGCGACTTGAGCCGTGAGGCTGAGAGACGACGAATCGAGAGTGAAAGCTAGAAATTTCGTCCTTGATTTCGGATAATCGGACATCATAACTCTCTAGCATGTCTTTGGCCAGCATTTCAAAAGTAAACTCGAACTTGGTCTCATCACTGGGAAATTCTAGTGAGCTCAGGTTAGCAACGCATTATTTATTACGGCTTCGCGTATGGAATGTTACCTCTTGACCATGTGAATGCCTCGTCATCGTCCCCAGACCTCCATTCTACCCTGACTGGATATGTGGGGTCGGCATTCTTCCACGTTAAGCTGTAAGTGTCTTGCCACATGACCAGGGCATTGTTTGTCGCTTCTTCGCCGTTGTAGTATAGTGAATATGTCCCGCCGGGAAGCGAGCAGCCGGCTACGGTGTCCTTGCTGGACGATGTGCACCATTTGAAGGAGGTGATGCAGACTCCGTCTACTTCGTCGCAGCCCCACTGATCCTTTTGTGATTGGGCTGCGCTGGCTCGGTCGAATAGGACGGCCGCGAGAATCGCGACAACGAGTCCCAATAGTTGGTTGGTCATTGTTACCGAATGATTTGATTCCTACAAAGTGTAAAGGACGAGGAATTGAATGGACTGAGGGACATTGGTCGTCACACATCTTACGCGCGGGTGCTGGGTATGGGGTTCTATTATAAGCACGGGAACTTTGGTCGCTAGGCAGCATGGGACGACAAGAGACCCTGGAAATCTCCAGAATCTGTAGCTTAAAACAGAACTAGCGAAAGCTGTGTTGCTAGCTCAGCGCCCCTTGGTCAGGATCCTTTGCGTCACAGCCGACGGACTCAGCCCTGTACCTCTCCAAGGCGAGGATGTGGCCTGCTTACCGTGCCGTGCGGCCCAATCATTTGGCCGGCGCATGCGTTGGCTCGCGCTTCTGCACCCTTGACGGCGCAACGCGCCGGAGCGTGAAACAGCCCGTTAATAAATCTCAATTGGGGAGATCAACCTCAGAGTGGATCTAGGCACAGCCTAGTTGCTTACTTTGTTTGGCCCGAGCGACGAAACGAGCTGAGCTTTTAGCGAATTGGTGGGCTGTGTATGGTAGCTGGTCACATAATTTTCGACTGTACGAAAAACAACTCAAAGCAATGGGGCCCAATAGGCTCTGGAACGTGGTTGCCAGTAATTAAGAGCGTCTGAAGACTTGTATTCCAGCCGAGCCTGATTCTTTTTCTCGTTTGTTTGAAGGCGGAGGGCGGAACCGTGTTTTAGGTTCGGAGGATTGCTTCGCCCCAGAGGCTCAGCTCCGACCCTGGCAATTTCTACCAGTCTGAGCTCTGCCCAGCAGTGTTCCAGAACACAAGTCCAGACGTATTAGGTTGATTGCGGGGCTTATGAAACGAAAATACATCAATACGAGCAGCGAACCCGAGCCTGCAGGGATTTTCATCTTTCGATGCTACGAGCCTGGGCGACTTGCCGCCCATGGGGTTCATGCCGATGATGTAATGTAGAAGTGGTCGGGCGAGTTGTGGTGGTTCGGCCGAAAACATCACTTCCATAAATCCGCTTTGTAAGACAAGCAATGATGTATAAGGCAGACAGATCATGCGTTGATACGAGCGGGATTGGCTCTTGTGTTGTCTTGTTTACATCGGGTGGAATTCCTGGTTTTAGATGGAAGACCTGTAGAGAGCTTCACCCAACTTGGGGAAGAAGGGGCAAATGCAATAAAAAAGATCTAAAGCTGTCATGGTGGACCAAATGCCTACATTAATTGGTAATTGCATGAAGTGAGTATGAGGGCATTTTAGGGAGTGCCTGGGTCGCCAAGGTGATGTCAAGCGTATCACGTGCTTTCGCTCCCCTGCGTCATGGCGGGAGCGTGCCTCAACGCGTTGCCCTACTCGCCACCCATCGCAATCGCAACTCTCAGACTCACAATGCCCAACGGCGCTCGGGAGGTTATTGAGATCATCGACGATGACTCTGAGACTTCGGGGCCCGACGAGGATATACTGCTCGTCAGTGGTGCGGGTGCACAGAAAAGAAAGCTTGGTGACGACTTCTCTGAAAAAGTACAGTGGACCGATGATGAGGACGATTTGCCCTTGAAACCAAAGAAACGTAAAGGAAAAAGGAAATCCACGGCAAATAAGAAAAATGATTCCGAGAAGGGAAAAAAAGCCGAACCGGAAGACGATTTTGCACTTGCTGGAGTCCCTCAGTATCTTCAGGACCGGAGACGTGATTTTGATGCGAACAGGAAGCTTCATCATGACGCTGCCCTCATGCTGCCACCGGATTATTCCAATATCCATTTCGAAGAGAGTGGAAGGTTAGAAGAACTCGAAGAAAGACCGCGATTTGATGAAAACAGCGGTGTGAAACCTTCGAGGCCGTACAAAGACATCGAGCTCCCCCAGTCGGCTGGCCTCATTCCGGCATCGATAGCTCAGTACCTGCGAGACTACCAGGTCGCCGGCGTGGAATTTCTTCACCGGAAATTTGTATATCAAGAAGGCGGAATATTGGGTGACGACATGGGTCTTGGCAAAACGGTTCAAGTTGCTGCATTCTTGACTGCTGCCTTCGGTAAGACAGGCGATGAGCGAGATGCAAAGCGAATGCGACAGGTACGCCATCATGTCGAACGATGGTATCCGACAGTCCTGATCATCTGCCCTGGGTCTCTGATAATGAACTGGAAGAATGAATTGAATCGATGGGGCTGGTGGCATGTTGACATTTTCCATGGTAGCAACAAGGAAGATGTGCTCGGCATGGCGCGTGCCGGAAGGTTGGAAATTATGATCACGACATATGACACCTACAAGAATAGTAGGAGTTCAATCAACATGGTTCAGTGGGATGCCATAGTTGCCGACGAATGCCATCGACTCAAAGATCGTTACTCGGAAACCACGAAGACCCTTAATGAAGTCAATTCTCTCTGCCGTATCGGCCTTACTGGCACGGCCATTCAGAATAAGTACGAAGAGCTTTGGACCCTCTTGGACTGGACGAATCCGGGGCATTTTGGGACCATTGCAGAATGGACGCAAACTGTTACGAAACCTTTGACTGTAGGACAATCTTACGATGCGACAGTCGCCCAGCTGAGCCTCGCAAGACAGACGGCGAGGAAGCTGGTGGACAATCTTTTGCCCCGCTATTTCTTGCGGAGAATGAAGACGCTCATTGCCCACCAACTGCCCAAGAAGACCGACCGAGTAGTCTTTTGCCCGCTCACCGATTTTCAGCGTGAGGCTTACGAAAACTTTCTGGACAGTCATGAAGTGAGGACTCTGCGAGCCATCTCTGAACCGTGCTGTGATGGAAAGAAGAGAGGATGGTGCTGTGGTGCCCAGCTTCCAAATGGAAATCGATGGCAAAATGCAGTTTTCCCCAGCATGATGGTCTTGCAGAAACTTGCAAATCATTTAACTCTTCTTGTCCCGACGACTACTGATCTTCAGGACAAGCACGAATCGGAGCTCACAACGCTCAAGACGTGTGTGCCCGATGCTTGGAAGATGCTCTATGACAACCGGGATCTCATCAAGAATCTGGTCAATCCGGAGTTTTGTGGCAAGTGGAAAGTCCTAAAGAAACTTCTTAAGTTTTGGCACACCAATGGGGACAAGGTGCTCGTTTTCTCCCACAGCGTTCGCCTACTCCGAATTCTTCAGCACCTCTTTACCAACACAAGCTACACTGTCAGTTACTTGGATGGGTCATTGAGCTACGAACAGCGACAGGAAGTTGTTGATACGTTCAACTCTGACCCCACGCAGTTTGTTTTCCTTATTTCGACCAAAGCTGGCGGCGTGGGACTCAACATTACGTCTGCGAACAAGGTTGTCATCGTTGATCCGCACTGGAATCCCTCATACGACTTGCAAGCTCAAGACCGAGCCTACAGAATTGGCCAGACACGGGATGTCGAAGTCTTTAGACTAATTTCACTCGGGACGATTGAGGAAATAGTCTATGCGCGCCAAATTTACAAGCAACAGCAGGCCAACATCGGCTATACAGCCTCTTCTGAACGAAGATACTTCAAAGGTGTCCAGCAGGATACCGAAAGAAAAGGCGAGATTTTCGGACTGGGGAATATCTTCACATATCACAACGAAAGTGGCCTGCTTCAGGATATTGTCAACAAGACAAATATTGCGGAGGCCAAAGCTGGTGTACATCTTGTTGACGTGGATATGGAAAAAGCAGCCAAGGATGACGAGACTCTTGGAATGGTCAAGCAAGATGAAGGAGATAGTGAAGATGGCGGGATGAGCCAATTGGCAGCACTGTTGACGGCAGAGAACCAGAAAAAATTGGTGGAATCCAAAAAAGCCAAGGCGCCGAAAACTGACGCGATTCAGGCCATTCTTACTTCTGCTGGTGTTGAATATACGCACGATAATTCAGAAGTCATTGGGTCTTCCAAAGTAGAAGAACAACTCTCTCGTCGGGCAGAAATGACCTCATACTCGGAAGGAGACCTGGAAGGACAAAGCACCTTGTTTGACACTAGTGAAAACAACTCAGGGGATGGACTGTACAGTATCTACAATCCTCCGGAAGACGTTAGAATCCGTCAATTCTGTGAAATGGCACGAGAGTTTGGATTTCTGAACGCAACAGAGTTTGCACTCGTGGTGGAAAATTGGACACAGGAAGCGAGGAGGAACTGCCTGAACACTTTCTATAAGAGACGAGAGGCCAAGCTGATTAACCTAGGGATCATTAAAAAAGGCAAGCAGAGTACACCGCAGAAGAGGAATGCCGTGGCCAAGACCAATGATGATATCAAAGAAGAAGGACTTAAGCAAGAGTTGGATGTCAAGGAAAACAACATCCAAGAGGAACGAGGGAAAGTTGAAAAAGTCAAGGATGAAACAATGAAGATTGAGGATATCAAACACATGGTTGTCAAGACAAAAGTGGACGGTGCTGCTGATCTTGACGAGAAGAAACCAGTCAAGGTTGAGGAGAAAAAAGGGATCAAGATGGAAGGGTCAAGTAAAATGACCTCCATCTTTCTCTCAGACGACGATGATGATGACGAGCTTTGACGGAAATATGCGATTTAGATTAGATACCCCGGCTACGGTGAGGCCCACGCCTTAATGATTATTATCTGTTGTCCTTGGACAAAACTGCTCCTTGCCTAGTCATCTGATGAAGCAATTTTTGCCATCGTGGTTGGACGACCAAGATCCCCTGACTCACTTAGTCAAAGTCCCGAGAACGTGAGGAAGACAGTGATAAGCGGGCTCATCTGGGGGCTGTGCGAGATCAATCTTCTCCCATGCTCCAGCCTCTCTTAGAGTCTTGCCCGTGGCACGACAAAGCTCGCAACCGCCAAGGCAAGTTGGCCAAAACAGGTTGAGGAATCCTAGATAGGGGAATTCGTCAGCATCTGGAATCTCGCAAGGCGCGGAGTTTACCTACGCTGGTAGAGCCACATGAGGAAGCCCCCCCGCTCAACTCGGACATGCTCATACGCATACCATCGCCCGCCCTTCTTGAGATAGTCATAGAGGAGGCGGATGTTCTTCTCCGGCTCAGGAATGCTGCACAGGCACAGGATCGACACAATGCAGTCCACGCTGCCGGGCTCGATGCGACCGTTCCAGGCTTCTGGGTTGTTGAAATCTTCAATGCCCACGGGCACCACCTCGTACAAGTCCTCCATGCCGAGATCCTTTACACGTTGTCGCAGAGCCACAGAAGATTTTGGATTTGGCTCAATGCCGTACACACGTTTCAGCTGCGATGGCTTTCGCTGTCTAACCTCCCCGTTGCCGCCGCTCTCCGTCACCGCACCGGTGCTGGTCCCCCTGCTGTTGACTTTGGCGAACACATCTGCCCACATGCCTGTTCCTGCTCCAATCTCCAAGACAATCCCGCTGATGGGCTCGCCGACGACTTCGTCGTGGACCTGGGCGTTTGTGATGCGGCCCTCGAGGAGGGGAATCACGCGCTTCTCGGCGCCCGACTTGACCTGGGGACCGGCGGCAGCCCAGAAGTTGCCGAACCATGCCTCTTTAAAGGCCGGGGGCCAGAGGAGCGTGCCAAAGTTACCACCCTTGATCAGCTGTACAGCGGTGCCGGGGAAGAACTTGACGGAAAAGAACATGAACGGCCATGGATCAATGAGGTACATGTACGCATCCTTGATCGCCTCCCAGGTGACCATCTTGGGCTATAATTGGCCGCTGTTGAGAGCGGAAAGCTGCGAAGACTAACCAATTATTGATCCCAAGGAGATGGGAAAGGTGCGCGGAGGTTGCAGCTCGGGGTGTGTTTCCGTGTAAGTGCCCGGCCCCGGAGAATTTTGGGGTCGGCTCGCTTATTAAACTCTCCGCACTCTCAGTGTCGGCTTTGATTCGGCTTTGGGGTCGGGTTTGAGTAGAGCCGATCCGTAGACCACCATGATTTAATGCCCGCGCTGAATAGATGTGGGATTGACTTTGTGTATTTTGGAGTTCGGGGTTTTTATACTTGGTGTGAAGCTGGAGTCTGGCACTCTCGCTTATATGGGAAAATGAAGCCTCATCACGACTTTTGCTGGTGTAAGTCAGCGGGTCAGCCGGAGTGTAGACAGTATCAATGTTGATGATGCATTTACAGACGCTCTGAAATTTCTCTTAATATGAGTATTTATTGAATTTAGGCTTACGTGAAACCTTGCACTTCTCAGTATCCATGTGTGCGGCAGTTGGGTGACACTATTTGCTTGGGCTTATCCCACTAGCCAGAGATGCGTCCAATGTACTTGGTAATTTGGTCGAAATAGTCCACCGATTTGGGATGTGTGGGAAACATATAAAAACAGTGTGGCATCCCCTGATACGTGTGTAGTTCAGTCTCTACGCCCTCTGCCTTCAGCCGCTCAGCATAAGCAAGCCCCTCGTCTCTCAGTGCATCGTATCCGGCAATCAGCACCACTGTCGCAAGCCAGTCAGCTTACAAAAGACGTTTACGCATAGCTGGGGTTAGGGCTAGGACAGAAGCAGTCATGCGACTTACACGCGGGGGGAAGATTCTTGAGCGAGGGCGCCAGCAAACATGACAGTCGCCAGTCTGGACTGGGCTCGGGCATGTACTGATCTAGGAACCATTCCAGGCGTGCCGAGGTGACGATGCTGGCATTGTAGTTTTGTCGGTAGCTTCCCAGTTCATACCTGTCTTTGGGGGCGAACTTGGGGTGGCATGTAACGGGGAAGCAGAGGATCTGTGCTACGATACCCGTGATGCCTTCGTCGCGGGCCATTAAGGCAACGACGGCCGCCTGTTAAGTCGATTAGCAGAGAGCGTAAGTTGAGAATGACAGTTGAGCTGACAAGGTTGCCACCAGCACTTCCTCCAATGATGATAATCTTTTCAGAGTCGGCGCCAAGAGAGGAGGCGTTTTGTTTGGCCTGTAGGAATCAGCGACATTGCACAAGCTGCCTGGGCGCTGAGAGGACCCAACCCATTTGAGGCCGTCAAAGCAGTCGTTGACCGAGTATGGGAATCGGAACTCAGGGGCCCTTTCAATATTAGTCTCGTAACCCTTCTTTTTCATATATGGAATGTAACGCTTACATTCTGTAGTCCACGCTCACAACAACCGAGTTTGTTCGGCCTGCAATCAACAGGTTTTCAGAGTGCTCGGTGCAGTGCCCGCCGACGACCCATCCTCCGCCGTGAAATCGCACCAGCAGCGCAGAGTTTGGCTTTTTATCCTTGGCTTTGTAGATCTTTACTTCGACCTTTGCCCCGTCTCGCATGGGGATTTGCTGCGTCTCAGTCAATACGTCCTCGCCCTCTTTGGGACAACCCTCTGGCGGCGCTGAGTCATTCTGCCACAGCTTCTGGAACTCCTCGAGGGAGAGGGAAGGATCCCAGATTTGCTCCAGCATGTCATCCGTGGCATTTTTAAGCTTGGCAAAGTCGGGGTCAAGCTTGCTGAGGTGGCCGTACTTGGGCAATGGTTTAAAGTCGTCGTCGACGTCGACGTACTCCGGCTTGTCCTTTGTAATAACCATGATTATGCTAAACAAGCTTCGTTGTTTATTTTATATCAAAAAGGATCCGAATGAAATACACAAATACGTTTATCGTGGCTACACATGGATAAAAAGCACAAACACGGGTTTATAGATTGGGAACACCGATGCTGTATTAGAATATATAACCGATAGAGGTGATGTGGGGGTTAATAGCCTTGGGCCAAACCTGGCCGTCGGAAAACGCTAGCCTATAGAGCTGAGGAACCATTACATGGCTTAAAGTTGACTGCCAAGCCTTGTCAAGATATGGTTACTGCATAGACCATTCTGGGGCGTAGCTACGACGTTGTCACCTTTGAGGGAGGTTGCATAGATGTGAATGACAAAACTAGAAATGCCCCCCTTGAACAAGTGTAGGCAATGGATGCAGGTCGATTGATCATTGAAGGTCTCATACATCCTTCTCGCAGAAGAGCCATGGGTCGGTGTCGAACCGGTTAACCTTCTCCGCCATGATTGCGGGGAGACGACTTGTCAGCGCCACCTTTGATCCGGCTGCTAGGTTCCCGGGATATTGGATGCATAACAGTCAATATTGAAATCGTCACAGCAAGAAAAATAGTCGTGTGTTGAAACTCTTGCTGCTTTATATGGCATTGTAAATGACAAGTGTTTGGCATTGGGGCCTTTTGGCTCGCCGAATAGTGCTTGGCTAATATAATATATTAAAAGCCGGACATCTGTGAACCTCTGAACAACCTCAGTTAGAAATCCATGTGTCTTTTTTCTACATTCTAGCGGAACGTGATATATTTTATCCATCAATTCCGACATGCGAACATTCGTAGCGTGGTTCAAACTTTTGAATCCTCCAACAGGGTACTCTGGACACAGCACGAAGCTGATCGACAAAGTCCCCCTCTTTCATTTCCATTTTCTTTCTGGTCTCAAGCCCAGATATAAATCGCAAATGTTGCAAAAATGCGACCAAAATCCATTCCAAACATTGTTGCGCCGCAAACTCCTCGAACCATATGCATGTGTCGATGTCGATTTTCGTAGCCCAATCGTATTTTGCCCCAAAATTCTCTCCATGCCGGCTTACAGCAGCTCGAAGTCGTCCAGCTGGTCCCGGTACTTCATAATGTTTCGCTTAATCTTGCTGCCCACGGTCCAGGTCACAAAGTCCTCCATTCCTCTCGTGACGAGGTACGCGGGGTCCGTCACCGTCTCGGTACCGACTCGGACGTGGCCTTGCTCGATCATCTTGTTGGCTGCCTGGACAGTCTCCGCCATGCGCAGGCGGGTCATGACGACGGGGAGTCTTCGGCGCGCAAAGGCGCTGACGGTGACGCTGTTCTCGACGGCGGAGAGCTTGGACGAGGTGGAGAGGACACCCACATCGTAGAGCTTGTTGAGGAGGAGCTCTTCGTGCTTTCGGCGAGTGGCGTTGTCAGGAGGGAGGAGGGACAGGCGGTGCGCAAGTTGTCGAATGGACTGGAGGAATGAATGGTTAGCTAAAGCTCTGGGATGTGACGAGTGCGAATATGCGTACACCACACATCTTGTTGTACTTGTGGTAGTCTGCAGGGTTCGTGATGGCATATCTTCTCATCACAAGCTTGTCCCGGTGTCCATCATCTCCCTTGTATGTGATGAAGTCGGTCTTTCGCAGGAGCTTTTGCTCGTGATGCTTCAGTTTGCGAACCATGGTGGCTAGGTTTTTCGGGTGAAGGCTGGATATGTGACCAAGAACAAGGAGCTTGGAGAACTGGCGCAGTCACTTTTTGTCTTTTGCAGGTTTTATCAGCGGCCGCAGTTCGATTGTCGCTGAAAATCTGATTATCGCTGCCGTCGTCAAGGTTGGATGGACGAGAAAACAATCGAGAAAATCTGGGTGGGGCCCATCAAGCAGCGGAATTGTGCCGCCGGCAAGTTCCGTGCCCATGCTCGAAAAACCTACCAAACCTCCAGCGGCACCATCACGACATTCCACGACGACCAGCGACCCTGTGCCCAATTCGCCCGCAGCCATGCCCCCCCGACTCCCCACGCCCTCCACCGG